>CALPBR020000038.1:160000-162400 GCA_943138885.2 Tholera decimalis
TCTCGGTGCAGAATTTCCGACCATGCCCGAATGCGAGGCACTTCGTACACTGTATGAGCGGAGACTGGTCCTCGACTCTGACCCTTTGCAGGTCCAGATAGAGGGATCCAGTCTCCGTCATTCTCTGCCAAGTCTTGGGCCTCACCTGGAGGATTATGTGTGCGGTATGTGGGTTTCTTGTACGTTTTTTATATTTGATTACTATTTCCCTGTCCTCCTCGGTTAAGCCCTCAAAAATTTCTTCGTTCTGGGCATGTATCGCCTTAATGATGTCCTCGTCCTCACTGTCCGTGAACACATCCTTTAGGACAACGAGGGGGTTTTTATTTATCATGGGCGCCACTTTTAACCCGGTCCCGCTGCTCTCTATTCTCTCCCGCACTCTCTCACTTTCTTGTTTGGAGTCACATCCCAAAATTATTGTCTGGTTTTTTGCCTTACGGACCTTACTTACTTTCAGGCCCGTGCTTCTAGCGTCGACCACCCTCCTCACTCTGGCGAGTACCTCGTCGGCGGTCTCCTGGCCGCCTTCGAGGGTGACCGCCATTGAGTGGAGAGCGGGGCGGTGGACGGGCTTGGCTGCTGCGGCGACGCTGGCGTACGTCTTGGGAGATGGAGCCAGGCCTGCCCCGGACGTCAGCCTCTTGGCGACCTCCACGAGTTCCTCATTGGCTGCGGCAACATCCCCGGCAACACCGCCGACAAGGTCTTTGAGGAGGGCGTAGTGCCGACCGCCGACCTCCTCGGTCGTTTGGTCTATGGCAGCCCTGACCTCGTCGATCTTGTTGAAGATGGTGTCGGTGAGGTTGCCGCCTCGGTCGTCGTTTCGATCGTCAAGTTTGGCGAGGTCCGCTTTCAGGCCTCGCTCCACCTCGTCCAATCGCTCCGTCAGCGCCTCCTCCATCTCTCCCAGCCTCCTCAGGACGTCATCGTGCCCCTCCGACGACGGGGCTCTTGCAGGCGTCTTTGTTTTAGGGACCTCTAGTTCATATTCTTGGATACGCCTGCTAAGTTCAAAAATGGCTCTGATACCTTTATCGGATTGCACCTCCAGGAAAGTCTTGATGTCCCTCCTCATTTGAGGGTAGTCATGTACCTTTGAGGGGATATCCTCGAAGGTCCGCATTATTCCCTGGAGGAGCTGATCACTCGACAATTCAGCGTAGTTCTGTAGCTGCTTTTTATAGAGGTCCATGTTGTCGAGTGATCTCCGTTTTGCCTGTGGTCTTCTGATGAACGTAGCAGCAGCGTCCTGCACTACTGCGGTTGTGGGAGCGGGGCTGGGAGTGGTGGGCTTCCTGGCAGCGCCAGAGGTCGTAGGTGTGCGGTGCATTTTTGCGTGTCGGGGAAAGTTGTCAGTGTGTAAATATTTGACCCTGTAAAGGGGGGTGTGGTGTTGTGTAAGACCCTGTAAAGGGGGGTCTGTGTATATAAATAAAACTAATAATAATCCTAATCTAAACCTAACAATAGCTACTTACAGTTTGTATAAAACTTGAGTTAAAAACTAAATCTATACAATTGGTTGATTAAAACCAAAAAGAAACAATATACACTTAGCCTCAATAATGGCTGTTGTCTACTAATTAATACTAATTAATAGTATATTTGGGTGGTTTAATCACCCCTAGTCTGATAAAATATAAACTAAATTAAAAGTATAAAATAAAGTCAAACAATTATAAAATTTAATAAATTTAAGTTAGATACGGTTCGGACCTGACCGCAACTCGGTCTTGACCGCTTAAACTAGTCCGAGTCAGGTTATTCTAGGTCAACAAACCAATGTGCACAATATTTAAGGATTTTAAGTTTTTGAAGAAAACTTAATTAAAATAAAACCAAATACGGCTCGGGCTTGACCGCGACTCGGTCTTGACCTTGGTCGGAGCAGATTTGGTGTCGGTCAAAGCTTAGGGAACATAAATCTGTATAGTATACTATAGTCCGTACTGACCGAGATATCAGGTTTTAGGTATGTGGGGGGTGGGGGGGGGGGGGGGGGGGTTGGGGGTCCAAACAGGGGGGAGAGGGTTTCTCCTGCGCGACTTTAGCCACAAGGGCTGATTCCGAAGTCGGATCGGCTCTAACTCCTCTCGTTCCCGAGATATGGCCCTCTACAGGATGTGGAAAAGGAAAGTTCGGGAAAAAGGGAAAGTAGGGGGGGGGATCGATACCTCGGTAGCGGTTTCCACCTTAGTGTCGTGTCTAACGACACTACACAGGCCAAATTTGAGGTCCAAATTGGCCTAGCTCCTCTAGTTTCGGAGATATACAATTTTTGGGTACCGGGTTCGGTTCCCGGTAGGTGAAATTTCCTAAATATTTCCAAAAAAATTTTTTCCAGATTTATGTTCCCGTGCTAGTTGGCGCTTTAATGGGTTGTCAGTCCAAATTATT
>CALPBR020000039.1:0-90000 GCA_943138885.2 Tholera decimalis
GGTTAGGTTAGGTTAGGTTAGGTTAGGTTAGGTTAGGTTAGGTTAGGTTAGGTTAGGTTAGGTTAGGTTAGGTTAGGTTAGGTTAGGTTAGGTTAGGTTAGGTTAGGTTTGGAACGTCGGCTACGATTGGCTCCTGCGGGGAACTCTCCCCCGGGGCGTTAGGGTCGTCTGCTACGCGGACGACACTCTCCTCACCGCCCGGGGGGAGAGTTTCGGAGAGGCGGCCAACTTGGCCTCGGCGGGCGGCTCCCTCATCGCGGGGAGGATCCGCCGCCTCGGCCTGACGGTGGCGCTGCACAAAACCGAGGCCGTGTACTTCCACGGTCCCCGGCAGCGGCAGCGCCCCCCGCCCGACGCCCACATCCACGTGGAGGGCGTCCGCATCGCGGTCGGGGCCCAGATGAAATATCTGGGCCTCGTGCTTGACAGCAGGTGGCGCTTCGGCCCGCATTTCCGCGGGCTGTCGGCGCGCCTGCTGAAGACCGCGGGCGCCCTCTCGTGGCTGCTCCCCAACGTAGGGGGGCCCAGCGTCCGATGCCGGCGACTCTACGCCGGCATCCTGAGGAGTATGGCCACCTACGGGGCCCCCATCTGGGAGGACTCCCTCCGGAGGAGGGAGAACGCCGCGGCCTTGCGGGCCCCGCAGAGGGCCATAGCCCAGCGGGTGGCGCGGACCTACCGCACGGTGGGCTTCGCGGCGGCGTGCGCTCTGGCGGGCACCCCGCCTTGGGAACTCGAGGCGTGGGTGCTCGCCAGAGTGTACGAGTGGACGACGGGGCGGCGGGCGAGCGGAGAGCGCCCAGCCCCGCGTGAGAGGGAGGCCGTCCGGCGGGAGGCGAAGGAAGCCGTCGTCCGGCATTGGTCGACGGACCTCGCCACCGCGGTATTCGGTCGCCGCACACTCGACGCGATCGGGCCGCTCCTGCAAGAGTGGCTCGATCGGTCGCACGGGGTGGTCTCCTTCCGACTGGCGCAGGTGCTGACCGGCCACGGATGTTTCGGGGCCTACCTGCACCGCATCGGTCGGGAGGAGACACCGTCGTGCCGCGATTGCGGCGCGGCGGTGGACACGGCGCAGCACACCCTTGAGGGGTGCCCGTCGTGGTCGGAGCCGCGCCGCGACCTCGTTGCGGCGATCGGGCCGGACCTCTCGCTCCCCGGCGTGATCAACGCCATGCTGGGGGACGAGGGGTCCTGGGCGGCGGTAGCCTCCTTCTGTGAACAGGTCATGTCGCAGAAGGAGGCGGCGGAGCGCGCGCGCGAGGACGACCCCCTCGCGCCGGCGCTCCGCAGGCGGAGGAGGGGTCGGAGAAGACGTCAGTATGACGAGCACCTCCGACTCCTCCCTGGTGGAGGCCAGCAGGCAACGGGTGCGGGGGCACCCCTGCCTGCATCGCACGCGCCTTCACCAGCGCCGGACGGGAGTGGCCAGGTGTTCCCGGCCATTCCCGTCGCCCCCCAGCCCGGGGGGCACGTAGGGCCCGCCATCTAGGCGGGCACGCGCCAGAGGGCCGTGGACGCAGAACGTCTCCCACAGCCCTCCCAACAAGGCGCCGGAGGGAACTCCGCTGAGTTTTAGTGGGTATACTGTCACCGTCATGCGACAGGGAGTCCCACACTCCCCGTCTCGCCCCCCCAGCGAGCGGAAGTGCGTAATTGCCATTTCTCAGCGTCAAAAAAAAAAAAAAAAAGGTTAGGTTAGGTTAGGTTAGGTTAGGTTAGGTTAGGTTAGGTTAGGTTAGGTTAGGTTAGGTTAGGTTAGGTTAGGTTAGGTTAGGTTAGGTTAGGTTAGGTTAGGTTAGGTTAGGTTAGGTTAGGTTAGGTTAGGTTAGGTTAGGTTAGGTTAGGTTAGGTTAGGTTAGGTTAGGTTAGGTTAGGTTAGGTTAGGTTAGGTTAGGTTAGGTTAGGTTAGGTTAGGTTAGGTTGATGCCGGCGACTCTACGCCGGCATCCTGAGGAGTATGGCCACCTACGGGGCCCCCATCTGGGAGGACTCCCTCCGGAGGAGGGAGAATGCCGCGGCCTTGCGGGCCCCGCAGAGGGCCATAGCCCAGCGGGTGGCGCGGACCTACCGCACGGTGGGCTTCGCGGCGGCGTGCGCTCTGGCGGGCACCCCGCCTTGGGAGCTCGAGGCGTGGGTGCTCGCCAGAGTGTACGAGTGGACGGCGGGGCGGCGGGTGAGCGGAGAGCGCCCAGCCCCGCAAGAGAGGGAGGCCGTCCGGCGGGAGGCGAAGGAAGCCGTCGTCCGGCACTGGGCGACGGACCTCGCCACCGCGGCATTCGGTCGCCGCACACTCGACGCGATCGGGCCGCTCCTGCAAGAGTGGCTCGATCGGTCGCACGGGGTGGTCTCCTTCCGACTGGCGCAGGTGCTGACCGGCCACGGATGTTTCGGGGCCTACCTGCACCGCATCAGTCGGGAGGAGACACCGTCGTGCCGCGATTGCGGCGCGGCGGTGGACACGGCGCAGCACACCCTTGAGGGGTGCCCGTCGTGGTCGGAGCCGCGCCGCGACCTCGTTGCGGCGATCGGGCCGGACCTCTCGCTCCCCGGTGTGATCAACGTCATGCTGGGGGACGAGGGGTCCTGGGCGGCGGTAGCCTCCTTCTGTGAACAGGTCATGTCGCAGAAGGAGGCGGCGGAGCGCGCGCGCGAGGACGACCCTCTCGCGCCGGCGCTCCGCAGGCGGAGGAGGGGTCGGAGAAGACGTCAGTATGACGAGCACCTCCGACTCCTCCCTGGTCGAGGCCAGCAGGCAACGGGTGCGGGGGCACCCCTGCCTGCACTGCACGCGCCTTCACCAGCGCCGGACGGGAGTGGCCAGGTGTTCCCGGCCATTCCCGTCGCCCCCCAGCCCGGGGGGCACGTAGGGCCCGCCATCTAGGCGGGCACGCGCCAGAGGGCCGTGGACGCAGAATGTCTCCCACAGCCCTCCCAACAAGGCGCCGGAGGGAACACCGCTGAGTTTTAGTGGGTATACTGTCGCCGTCATGCGACAGGGAGTCCCACACTCCCTGTCTCGCCCCCCCAGCGAGCGGAAGTGCGTAATTGCCATTTCTCAGCGTCAAAAAAAAAAAAAAAAAAAAAAGGTTAGGTTAGGTTAGGTTAGGTTAGGTTAGGTTAGGTTAGGTTAGGTTAGGTTAGGTTAGGTTAGGTTAGGTTAGGTTAGGTTAGGTTAGGTTAGGTTAGGTTAGGTTAGGTTAGGTTAGGTTAGGTTAGGTTAGGTTAGGTTAGGTTAGGTTAGGTTAGGTTAGGTTAGGTTAGGTTAGGTTAGGTTAGGTTAGGTTAGGTTAGGTTAGGTTAGGTTAGGTTAGGTTAGGTTAGGTTAGGTTAGGTTAGGTTAGGTTAGGTTAGGTTAGGTTAGGTTAGGTTAGGTTAGGTTAGGTTAGGTTAGGTTAGGTTAGGTTAGGTTAGGTTAGGTTAGGTTAGGTTAGGTTAGGTTAGGTTAGGTTAGGTTAGGTTAGGTTAGGTTAGGTTAGGTTAGGTTAGGTTAGGTTAGGTTAGGTTAGGTTAGGTTAGGTTAGGTTAGGTTAGGTTAGGTTAGGTTAGGTTAGGTTAGGTTAGGTTAGGTTAGGTTAGGTTAGGTTAGGTTAGGTTAGGTTAGGTTAGGTTAGGTTAGGTTAGGTTAGGTTAGGTTAGGTTAGGTTAGGTTAGGTTAGGTTAGGTTAGGTTAGGTTAGGTTAGGTTAGGTTAGGTTAGGTTAGGTTAGGTTAGGTTAGGTTAGGTTAGGTTAGGTTAGGTTAGGTTAGGTTAGGTTAGGTTAGGTTAGGTTAGGTTAGGTTAGGTTAGGTTAGGTTAGGTTAGGTTAGGTTAGGTTAGGTTAGGTTAGGTTAGGTTAGGTTAGGTTAGGTTAGGTTAGGTTAGGTTAGGTTAGGTTAGGTTAGGTTAGGTTAGGTTAGGTTAGGTTAGGTTAGGTTAGGTTAGGTTAGGTTAGGTTAGGTTAGGTTAGGTTAGGTTAGGTTAGGTTAGGTTAGGTTAGGTTAGGTTAGGTTAGGTTAGGTTAGGTTAGGTTAGGTTAGGTTAGGTTAGGTTAGGTTAGGTTAGGTTAGGTTAGGTTAGGTTAGGTTAGGTTAGGTTAGGTTAGGTTAGGTTAGGTTAGGTTAGGTTAGGTTAGGTTAGGTTAGGTTAGGTTAGGTTAGGTTAGGTTAGGTTAGGTTAGGTTAGGTTAGGTTAGGTTAGGTTAGGTTAGGTTAGGTTAGGTTAGGTTAGGTTAGGTTAGGTTAGGTTAGGTTAGGTTAGGTTAGGTTAGGTTAGGTTAGGTTAGGTTAGGTTAGGTTAGGTTAGGTTAGGTTAGGTTAGGTTAGGTTAGGTTAGGTTAGGTTAGGTTAGGTTAGGTTAGGTTAGGTTAGGTTAGGTTAGGTTAGGTTAGGTTAGGTTAGGTTAGGTTAGGTTAGGTTAGGTTAGGTTAGGTTAGGTTAGGTTAGGTTAGGTTAGGTTAGGTTAGGTTAGGTTAGGTTAGGTTAGGTTAGGTTAGGTTAGGTTAGGTTAGGTTAGGTTAGGTTAGGTTAGGTTAGGTTAGGTTAGGTTAGGTTAGGTTAGGTTAGGTTAGGTTAGGTTAGGTTAGGTTAGGTTAGGTTAGGTTAGGTTAGGTTAGGTTAGGTTAGGTTAGGTTAGGTTAGGTTAGGTTAGGTTAGGTTAGGTTAGGTTAGGTTAGGTTAGGTTAGGTTAGGTTAGGTTAGGTTAGGTTAGGTTAGGTTAGGTTAGGTTAGGTTAGGTTAGGTTAGGTTAGGTTAGGTTAGGTTAGGTTAGGTTAGGTTAGGTTAGGTTAGGTTAGGTTAGGTTAGGTTAGGTTAGGTTAGGTTAGGTTAGGTTAGGTTAGGTTAGGTTAGGTTAGGTTAGGTTAGGTTAGGTTAGGTTAGGTTAGGTTAGGTTAGGTTAGGTTAGGTTAGGTTAGGTTAGGTTAGGTTAGGTTAGGTTAGGTTAGGTTAGGTTAGGTTAGGTTAGGTTAGGTTAGGTTAGGTTAGGTTAGGTTAGGTTAGGTTAGGTTAGGTTAGGTTAGGTTAGGTTAGGTTAGGTTAGGTTAGGTTAGGTTAGGTTAGGTTAGGTTAGGTTAGGTTAGGTTAGGTTAGGTTAGGTTAGGTTAGGTTAGGTTAGGTTAGGTTAGGTTAGGTTAGGTTAGGTTAGGTTAGGTTAGGTTAGGTTAGGTTAGGTTAGGTTAGGTTAGGTTAGGTTAGGTTAGGTTAGGTTAGGTTAGGTTAGGTTAGGTTAGGTTAGGTTAGGTTAGGTTAGGTTAGGTTAGGTTAGGTTAGGTTAGGTTAGGTTAGGTTAGGTTAGGTTAGGTTAGGTTAGGTTAGGTTAGGTTAGGTTAGGTTAGGTTAGGTTAGGTTAGGTTAGGTTAGGTTAGGTTAGGTTAGGTTAGGTTAGGTTAGGTTAGGTTAGGTTAGGTTAGGTTAGGTTAGGTTAGGTTAGGTTAGGTTAGGTTAGGTTAGGTTAGGTTAGGTTAGGTTAGGTTAGGTTAGGTTAGGTTAGGTTAGGTTAGGTTAGGTTAGGTTAGGTTAGGTTAGGTTAGGTTAGGTTAGGTTAGGTTAGGTTAGGTTAGGTTAGGTTAGGTTAGGTTAGGTTAGGTTAGGTTAGGTTAGGTTAGGTTAGGTTAGGTTAGGTTAGGTTAGGTTAGGTTAGGTTAGGTTAGGTTAGGTTAGGTTAGGTTAGGTTAGGTTAGGTTAGGTTAGGTTAGGTTAGGTTAGGTTAGGTTAGGTTAGGTTAGGTTAGGTTAGGTTAGGTTAGGTTAGGTTAGGTTAGGTTAGGTTAGGTTAGGTTAGGTTAGGTTAGGTTAGGTTAGGTTAGGTTAGGTTAGGTTAGGTTAGGTTAGGTTAGGTTAGGTTAGGTTAGGTTAGGTTAGGTTAGGTTAGGTTAGGTTAGGTTAGGTTAGGTTAGGTTAGGTTAGGTTAGGTTAGGTTAGGTTAGGTTAGGTTAGGTTAGGTTAGGTTAGGTTAGGTTAGGTTAGGTTAGGTTAGGTTAGGTTAGGTTAGGTTAGTTTTTTTTTTTTTTTTTTTTTTTTTTTTTTTTTTTTTTTTTTTTTTTTTTTTTTTTTTTTTCTGCTTTTCCCCGATCATAGGTAACATCGGGACCTTATTTAGCTATTTTTCTCATTCATTCAATTTCTCTCATGTATTCCTCTCGCACTTTCATTCTTCATACCGGATCTTTCTTTCATACATACTTTCATACTTTGTCGGGTGGGACTCCCGCTATTCTATCTATTCTATTATTCTATTTTCTTTATTTAGGGATATTTAATTAGACATGTTGTTTTTATTAACATTATTTCCTTATATCTATTTTACACATGTATACTATATTATGTTCTTATTACATACAATCATCCATATGGGCCTATCTTTGCTCAGGGCTTGTGTTTACATATTTGAGCTTATTTATTTATGCTTATGTATTTAAACTTATATAAATATGCTTATGTTTTTATGCTTGTGTGTTTATGCTTGCTCACTTGAGCTTAGTTATTTATACTTATATATTTACGCTTTTGTATAAAAGCTTATAATATAAAATACATTGATGCTTATGCATTTCTATTGTAGTTTTTGTTTCTTAGCACTATAACATCTGTAATTCTTATGTCTATACTTACTTTAATTTATTGCCTTATATATAAACATTCTTACATTTCTATTCTTAAATCTGTTTTTTGTGTGTAACAACAAGTACTTTTGTTTATATATATATACGTGCATGCAGCAGGGTTGATGAGTTGTGTTTGGTTTTATCTTTTTGTACAGTTTTATACATGTTTTTATTTTAGGCAATAATATATATATATCCATCTATATATATTTATTGTCCATTTCTTTTACATTTATATGTCTTACATTTATTGTCTTATTTATGACAATAGGTATTTTTGTTTATGTATAATTGTGTGTTAGAAGGATTGGTGATTTGTGTTATTGTTTTTTATCTTTCCTAGTATGTTATGCGTGTTTTGTATTTAGCCAATAATATATATATACCCATTATATATATTTATTGTCTGTTTCTTATGCTGGGAGTTAATTGTTGTTGTTCGTGTGGTTGTTTTTATGCACATATTTTCCTGTATACTTAGTATACATTCCATATATCTGTTGTCGTGTTGTGATATGTTTTGTGTTTATGACTGTGTGTTTTTTTGTATTGTGGTCCCTGCGTGTTTTACGTATAAGCCGTGTTTGCCCGAGCCAGATAGTCCCATTTTCGGCGCTCCGGGCAATCCGCGCTGAACGCATTATGGTCGGTCCTTCGCAACCCGGAGCGTGAGCAGTTGCAGCACTGTGGTTCATTTCCTGCTATTTTGTCTGCGCATTTCTCGCGCAGATGCGGTCCTCCACAGTGACTACATCTGTCCACGCTCTCGGTGCAGAATTTCCGACCATGCCCGAATGCGAGGCACTTCGTACACTGTATGAGCGGAGACTGGTCCTCGACTCTGACCCTTTGCAGGTCCAGATAGAGGGATCCAGTCTCCGTCATTCTCTGCCAAGTCTTGGGCCTCACCTGGAGGATTATGTGTGCGGTATGTGGGTTTCTTGTACGTTTTTTATATTTGATTACTATTTCCCTGTCCTCCTCGGTTAAGCCCTCAAAAATTTCTTCGTTCTGGGCATGTATCGCCTTAATGATGTCCTCGTCCTCACTGTCCGTGAACACATCCTTTAGGACAACGAGGGGGTTTTTATTTATCATGGGCGCCACTTTTAACCCGGTCCCGCTGCTCTCTATTCTCTCCCGCACTCTCTCACTTTCTTGTTTGGAGTCACATCCCAAAATTATTGTCTGGTTTTTTGCCTTACGGACCTTACTTACTTTCAGGCCCGTGCTTCTAGCGTCGACCACCCTCCTCACTCTGGCGAGTACCTCGTCGGCGGTCTCCTGGCCGCCTTCGAGGGTGACCGCCATTGAGTGGAGAGCGGGGCGGTGGACGGGCTTGGCTGCTGCGGCGACGCTGGCGTACGTCTTGGGAGATGGAGCCAGGCCTGCCCCGGACGTCAGCCTCTTGGCGACCTCCACGAGTTCCTCATTGGCTGCGGCAACATCCCCGGCAACACCGCCGACAAGGTCTTTGAGGAGGGCGTAGTGCCGACCGCCGACCTCCTCGGTCGTTTGGTCTATGGCAGCCCTGACCTCGTCGATCTTGTTGAAGATGGTGTCGGTGAGGTTGCCGCCTCGGTCGTCGTTTCGATCGTCAAGTTTGGCGAGGTCCGCTTTCAGGCCTCGCTCCACCTCGTCCAATCGCTCCGTCAGCGCCTCCTCCATCTCTCCCAGCCTCCTCAGGACGTCATCGTGCCCCTCCGACGACGGGGCTCTTGCAGGCGTCTTTGTTTTAGGGACCTCTAGTTCATATTCTTGGATACGCCTGCTAAGTTCAAAAATGGCTCTGATACCTTTATCGGATTGCACCTCCAGGAAAGTCTTGATGTCCCTCCTCATTTGAGGGTAGTCATGTACCTTTGAGGGGATATCCTCGAAGGTCCGCATTATTCCCTGGAGGAGCTGATCACTCGACAATTCAGCGTAGTTCTGTAGCTGCTTTTTATAGAGGTCCATGTTGTCGAGTGATCTCCGTTTTGCCTGTGGTCTTCTGATGAACGTAGCAGCAGCGTCCTGCACTACTGCGGTTGTGGGAGCGGGGCTGGGAGTGGTGGGCTTCCTGGCAGCGCCAGAGGTCGTAGGTGTGCGGTGCATTTTTGCGTGTCGGGGAAAGTTGTCAGTGTGTAAATATTTGACCCTGTAAAGGGGGGTGTGGTGTTGTGTAAGACCCTGTAAAGGGGGGTCTGTGTATATAAATAAAACTAATAATAATCCTAATCTAAACCTAACAATAGCTACTTACAGTTTGTATAAAACTTGAGTTAAAAACTAAATCTATACAATTGGTTGATTAAAACCAAAAAGAAACAATATACACTTAGCCTCAATAATGGCTGTTGTCTACTAATTAATACTAATTAATAGTATATTTGGGTGGTTTAATCACCCCTAGTCTGATAAAATATAAACTAAATTAAAAGTATAAAATAAAGTCAAACAATTATAAAATTTAATAAATTTAAGTTAGATACGGTTCGGACCTGACCGCAACTCGGTCTTGACCGCTTAAACTAGTCCGAGTCAGGTTATTCTAGGTCAACAAACCAATGTGCACAATATTTAAGGATTTTAAGTTTTTGAAGAAAACTTAATTAAAATAAAACCAAATACGGCTCGGGCTTGACCGCGACTCGGTCTTGACCTTGGTCGGAGCAGATTTGGTGTCGGTCAAAGCTTAGGGAACATAAATCTGTATAGTATACTATAGTCCGTACTGACCGAGATATCAGGTTTTAGGTATGTGGGGGGTGGGGGGGGGGGGGGGGGGGTTGGGGGTCCAAACAGGGGGGAGAGGGTTTCTCCTGCGCGACTTTAGCCACAAGGGCTGATTCCGAAGTCGGATCGGCTCTAACTCCTCTCGTTCCCGAGATATGGCCCTCTACAGGATGTGGAAAAGGAAAGTTCGGGAAAAAGGGAAAGTAGGGGGGGGGATCGATACCTCGGTAGCGGTTTCCACCTTAGTGTCGTGTCTAACGACACTACACAGGCCAAATTTGAGGTCCAAATTGGCCTAGCTCCTCTAGTTTCGGAGATATACAATTTTTGGGTACCGGGTTCGGTTCCCGGTAGGTGAAATTTCCTAAATATTTCCAAAAAAATTTTTTCCAGATTTATGTTCCCGTGCTAGTTGGCGCTTTAATGGGTTGTCAGTCCAAATTATTACCCGTTAAAATTTTTGTAAAAATAAAATAAAAAATTTCCGTTTTAACTTTCAGATACTGTGGGTAGCGGCCCGTTGTCTAGGATTTTTATGTTACACGGTTAATTTTGTAGTTTTCTACCAGCGCTTCCTCGACTTTGGGGGTCAATATCTTTGGCTCTATCTGAGACGCGTGGACTTTCGACGTGTCGGCAGACGCGGGAGGATTTTCCCTTTCTCCCGACCCGCGTCCCGGATCCCTCGGTTCAGGGGTTCGCCTTTGAGGAGTCGTCAAAGGGGGTCGTCCACAGTTTCGCGACCGCAAATGCTGTGGTTTCCGAACTTCCCCTGCACCGAAAAATCCGAAAATCGGCCCGGGAGTGGGTCTGCTCCGCCTCTGCACCCTCTCAAAAATCCAGGCGTGCACCTACCCTCCTTCAACCCCCAAAGTACGTTTACAAAATTCTTTAAAATTATGCCTTCCTTATATTTTAAGTTTCTAAAGCTAATATGTACAATAAAATTTAAAAATAGGATTTTTCGTGCAGCGGTACCCTTAGCGCTCAAGAATAACAACTTTAATTAAATATTGGGGTTGTATTTATCAACCCCCGATTTTTTGAAATTTAAAACTTGGATATCTATAAAACTATTTATGCTATAACTGTGAAATTTAAAATCTAAATATGTCTAATGTAACCTAATTTTTTGAGTCTTTCAGCAACTTTCTATCTTTCCCGGTTTCCCGGGAAAAGATTTTTTAAAAAATGGAAAACTCCCTAACTGCTTTTTGGCGGTCCTCCACACTGTATCTTCCAGTTATTTTTTCGTCTCCCGGCTCCTCGTCCGTGTCGCTTCCGGATAACGGCCTCGGGTCCCGTGCGAACCCTCGGGAACACCGATTTCGCTCCTCGTGGCTGAAGATTTTCGCCTCTATCTCTGGCACCCCTGGTCGGATTACCCCGAGTGAGGTGTCCAGAGATAGGTCTCTTCGTCGCGCACCTAGCTGCAGTCTCGGATTTTTTAGTGCCCGCACCAAATCAGGCAGCGTCGGGCTTTGAAAGTTTTTCCGCACAGTTTTTTGCGTTTTATAGCCACAATTTTACACTAATCACTATGAAAATTGCACAGTCACTTGCGTCTTTGCAGCGCGCTTCTATTGGTATGCAACACTTATGCCTTTTTACGAAAAACACTATTTTTACAATTTTTCCTGCGCGGAGCGAGCAAAAACTGATCCGATCGCGGCGGGGGGCGCCGTGAGACTCGGGTTAGGTTAGGTTAGGTTAGGTTAGGTTAGGTTAGGTTAGGTTAGGTTTTTTTTTTTTTTTTTTTTTTTTTTTTTTTTTTTTTTTTTTTTTTTTTTTTTCCTGCTTTTCCCCGGTCATAGTAACACCAGGACCTTGTTTGTCTATATTACACATTCATACCAGTTCTCGCATATATTCCTCTCGCACTTTCAAGCCGCATACTTTGTCTTTCTTTCATTCGTCATGTTCTTTCCTTGCCGGGTGGGACTCCCGCTACTCTATGCCTATTTATGTTTTTTATTGTTTATTGCTTAGGGAAAATAATGTTTCTTGGACTTTTTATTTTATTTGCTGTTTTGCCATTCAGTTATTATGCTTAGCATAATATTAATATTGGCTAACTTACAAATCTACATTCTACTTAATTTTATTACACTTTATTACATGTTACTTTCGGGTTTACATATTTATTTAAATATAAGGTTATCGTATTTTACTTACAATTTTATTTCTTAATTTTATACTTACATCTATAATCTTGCATCTATATAACATCTTCATACTTTTACACTTTTTCTTATTTTATTATATATTACTCGTTTAATATTATGCTGCATTATTATATTATGCTGACATAATATTGGCCAGCTTTACAATTTCTCGTTCTAGTTCTTATTTTAGCTTACATATTTAAGTTTACGTAAATACTTTTGTTTATTTAGTTGTTATGTTTGCTGTTTATAATTTCGCAGATCTTAACACTTGTGCATTTAGCTGTATTGGTGGGTCATGTCTGATATTGTACTTCCTTATTTGTTTTTATACATGTTTTGCTTAGGCAATAATATACATATACTAAGTTATACATATTTATTGTCTATTTCTTTTGCCAGCTTTCATTTCATACTTCATTTTTCTTTTGTTTTGAGTTGTTGTTTTGTGGGTCATGTGAGTGTTTATGTGCTGATATAGTCTTGTATATTAAATATACATTCTTTATATCTGTTTGTGTTCGTGTTATCATGTATTTCGTGTTTTTGTGTTTCGTGTCTATGTTTCTGTGTGTTTTGTGGCTGTGTGTAAGTGTTATGTATTTTCCTGCATGAGAATTAGGCATAGGCCGTGCTTGCACGGGCCAGGTAGTCCCACTTTTTACGTACCGGGCAGTCGACGCTAAACGCGTTATGGTCGGTTTTCCGCAACCCAGAGTGTGAGCAGTTGCAGCACTGTGGTTCATTTCCTGTGGTGAAATCTGCGCATTTCTCGCGCAGATGAGGTCCTCCACAGTGGCTACATCTGTCCATACTCTCGGTGCAAAATTTCCGACCATGTCCATACATGAGGCACTTCGTACATTGAATGAGCGGAGACTGGTCCTCGACTCTGACCCTTTGAAGGTCCAAATAGAGGGCTCCAGCCTCCGTCACTCTCTGCCATACTTTAGGCCTCACCTGAAGGATGATGTGCGCTGTCTTGGGATTTCTTGTGCGTTTTTTAAACTTGATTACCATTTCCGTGTCCTCCTCAGGTAGGCCCGTGAAGATATCCTGATTTTGAGCATGGAGCGCCTTAATAATTTCCTCATCTTCGCTATCCACAAATACGTCCTTCAGAATAACGAGGGGATTTTTGTTTTTTATAGGCGCTACTGTCAATCCGTCCCCGCGACTCTCTATTATTGCCTGCACTTTCCTCATTTCTTCTTCAGTGTCGCAACCCAATATGATCGTTTGGTTCTTGGCCTTACGAACCTTGTTTATTTTAAGGCCGGTGCCTCTGGCGTCGACCGCCGTTTTTACCCTGGCGAGCACCTCATCAGCAGTCTCCAGACCGCCTTCGAAGGTGACCGCCATCGAGTGTAGCGCAGGGCGGTGGACGGGCTTGGCTGCCGCGGCGACGCTGGCGTACGTCTTGGGAGCTGGAGCTAGGCCCGCCCCGGACGTCAGCCTCTTGGCGACCTCGACGAGTTCCTCCTTGGCAGCGACAACATCCACGGCAACATCACCGACAAGATCTTTGAGTAGGGCGTTGTGCCGACCGCCGACCTCTTCGGTCGTTTGGTCTATGGCAGCCCTGACCTCGTCGATCTTGCCGAAGATGGTGTCGGTGAGGATGGTGCCTCGGTCGTCGCTTCGTCCGTCAAGTCTGACGAGATCCGTCTTCAGGCCCCGCTCCACCTCGTTCAGTCGCTCGGTCAGCGCCGCCTCCACCTCTTCCAGCCTCTTGAGGACGTCGCCATGCCCCTCGGTCGACAGAGTTCTTGCAGGCGTCTTCGTTTTTGGGACCTCTTCGTAGCTTTTCATACGCCTGCTAAGCTCGTATATCGCTCGTATGCCCTTGTCTGACTGCACCTCCAGGAACGTTTTAATGTCCTTCCTCATCTGAGGGTAATCGTGGACTCTCGAGGGGATATCCTCGAAGGTCTTCATCAGTCCCTGGAGGAGCTGGTCACTAGGCAGTTCCGCGTAGTTTTGTAGCTGCTTCTTATATAGGTCCATGTTGTCGATCGATCTCCGTTTGGCTTGTGGTCTCTTTATGAATGTCGCAGCAGCGTCCTGCGTTGCTGCGATTTTGGGGGCAGGGCTAGGAGTGGTGGGCATCTTGGCAGCGCCAGAGGTCGTGGGTGTGTGGAACATGTCGATGTATGAGTGTGTATGAGTGCGGTGTGTATTGTGAGTTGTGTGGATCGGGGAAAGTTGTCCCTTTGTATATATTTACCAGACCCTGTAAAGAGGGGTCTGTGTAAAGTGTAAATTAAATCCTAATATGCGCAAAGAGACACAGTTAAATATAGAACTACTAAATCTATGTGTTTTGGCCAATAGGCTCAGAACACTGTAGCTTAACTTGACTAAAAGAAAACCTAACCTAAAGCTCACTAGGTATATTTGTAGGGTGGTTCAATCACCCTCCGTCGGTTGTCGACAACAATTTATAACAAAACTTTAAAATATGAGTTATGTGTCTATTTGTCCTTAGTTTCTATAGTACAACTTAGTACTGCAATTTTAAAAATTTTGCAGGTCTTGGGTCGGGTTAAGTTAGGGGTCAATAAACCTAAAATGTATAAATTATATAAAATAAAGTCTTAAAATTAAAATTTAAAATAAAATAAAACTAAAATACGAATTGGTCTTGGCTGTTTTTGAAACTTCTCCGGGATACTCTCTCCCACAGTTCGTCGAAAACCCCGCAGCCCCAGCCCTCGGTCTCGACCTTGGTCAGACTGTATTAGTGTGTGAGACAGAAGGGTAAAATGCAAAAACAAATGTTCAAAATTTTTTTTTTTTTTTAAATTTAAAATAAAATAATTAATATTTTAAAATACAGCTCGGTCTTGTCCTTTATCAGATTAGGTTAAGTGTCGGTCAAGCTTAAGGTTAAAAACAATTTTTTGTATAAAGTTAACTAAATTTAAATTAAATACGGTTTTAAGATAATATAATTAAATTTTAAAATACAGCTCGGTCTTGACCTTGGTCAGAGCAGACTAGGTGTCGGTCAACTCTTAAGGAACATAAATCTGCGGCGTCAAATTTAATCTATGGTCCGTACTGACCGAGATATCAGGTTTTGGTGAGGAGTGGGGGAGGGGGGGGGGTGGGGTGGGGGTCCAAACAGGGGGGAGAGGGTTTCTCCTGCGCGACTTTAGCCACAAAGGCTGATTCCGAAGTCGGATCGGCTCTAACTCCTCTCGTTCCCGAGATATGGCCCTCCAAAGGATGTGGAAAAGGAAAGTTCAGGAAAAAGGAAAATAGGGGGGGGGATCGATACCTCGGTAGCGGTTTTCACCTTAGTGTCGTGTCTAACGACACTACACAGGCCAAATTTGAGGTCCAAATTGGCCTAGCTCCTCTAGTTTAGGAGATATGCAATTTTTGGGTACCGGGTTCGGTTCCCGGTAGGTGAAATTTCCTAAATATTTCCAAAAAAATTTTTTCCAGATTTATGTTCCCGTGCTAGTTGGCGCTTTACTGGGTTGTCAGTCCAAATTATTAACCGTTAATATTATTGTTAAAAAAATAAAATAAAATTTCCGTTTTAACTTTTAGATACTGTGGGTAGCGGCCCGATGTCTAAGATTTCTATGTTACAAAGTTAATTTTACCGTTTCTACCAGCGCTCCCTCGACTTTGGGGGTCAATATCTTCGGCTCTATCTGAGACGCGTGGACTTCCGACGTGTCGGCAGACGCGGGAGGATATTCCCTTTCTCCCGACCCGCGTCCCGAATCCCTCGGCTCAGGGGTTCGCCCTTGAGGAGTCGTCAAAGGGGGTCGTTCACAGTTTCGCGACCGCAAATGCTGTGGTTTCCGAACTTCCCCTGAACCGAAAAATCCGAAAATCAGCCCGGGAGTGGGTCTGCCCCGCCCCTGCACCCTCCCAAAAATCCAGGCGTACACCTACCCTCCTTCAACCCCCAAAGTGCGCTTACAGAAATCTTTAAGATTATGCCTTCCTTATTTTTTAAGTTTCTAAATCTAATATATACACTAAAATTACTAAATATGATTATTCATGTAGCGGTACCCTTAGCTTTTAAGAATAACACTTTTATTTAAATATTGGGGTTGTATTTATCAACCCCCGATTTTTCGAAATTTAAAACTTGAATATCTACTAAACTATTTATGCTACAACTGTTAAATTTAAAATCCAAGTATATCTAATGTAACCTAATTTTTAGAGTCTTTTAGAAACTTTCTATCTTTCCCGGTTTCCCGGGAAAAGATTTTTTAAAAAAATGGAAAACTCCCTAACTGCTTTTTGGCGGTCCTCCACACTGTATCTTCCCGTTATTTTTTCTTCTCCCGGCTCCTCGTCCGTGTCGCTTCCGGATAACGGCCTCGGGTCCCGTGCGAACCCTCGGGAACACCGACTTCGCTCCTCGCGGCTGAGGGTTTTCGCCTCTATCTCCGGCACCCCTGTTCGGATTACCCCGAGTGGGGTGTCTGGAGATAGGTCTCGTCCTCGCGCACCTTGCTGCAGTCTAAGATTTTTAAGTGCCCGCACCAAATCAGGCAGCGTCGGGCTTTGAAAGTTTTTCCGCACAGTTTTTTGCGTTTTTTATCCACAATTTTCCACTGATCACTATAAAAATTTCACAGTCACTTGCGTCTTTGCAGCGCGCTTCTACTGGTATGCAACACTTGTACTTTATTGCGAAAAACACTATTTTTAGGATTTTTCCTGCGCGGAGCGAGCCAAAACTGATCCGATCGCGGCGGGGGGCGCCGTGAGACTGGGTTAGGTTAGGTTAGGTTAGGTTAGGTTAGGTTAGGTTAGGTTAGGTTAGGTTAGGTTAGGTTAGGTTAGGTTAGGATCCGCCGCCTCGGCCTGACGGTGGCGCTGCACAAAACCGAGGCCGTGTACTTCCACGGTCCTCGGCAGCGGCAGCGCCCCCCGCCCGACGCCCACATCCACGTGGAGGGCGTCCGCATCGCGGTCGGGGCCCAGATGAAATATCTGGGCCTCGTGCTTGACAGCAGGTGGCGCTTCGGCCCGCACTTCCGCGGGCTGTCGGCGCGCCTGCTGAAGACCGCGGGCGCCCTCTCGTGGCTGCTCCCCAACGTGGGGGGGCCCAGCGTCCGATGCCGGCGACTCTACGCCGGCATCCTGAGGAGTATGGCCACCTACGGGGCCCCCATCTGGGAGGACTCCCTCCGGAGGAGGGAGAACGCCGCGGCCTTGCGGGCCCCGCAGAGGGCCATAGCCCAGCGGGTGGCGCGGACCTACCGCACGGTGGGCTTCGCGGCGGCGTGCGCTCTGGCGGGCACCCCGCCTTGGGAACTCGAGGCGTGGGTGCTCGCCAGAGTGTACGAGTGGACGGCGGGGCGGCGGGCGAGCGGAGAGCGCCCAGCCCCGCGTGAGAGGGAGGCCGTCCGGCGGGAGGCGAAGGAAGCCGTCGTCCGGCATTGGTCGACGGACCTCGCCACCGCGGTATTCGGTCGCCGCACACTCGACGCGATCGGGCCGCTCCTGCAAGAGTGGCTCGATCGGTCGCACGGGGTGGTCTCCTTCCGACTGGCGCAGGTGCTGACCGGCCACGGATGTTTCGGGGCCTACCTGCACCGCATCGGTCGGGAGGAGACACCGTCGTGCCGCGATTGCGGCGCGGCGGTGGACACGGCGCAGCACACCCTTGAGGGGTGCCCGTCGTGGTCGGAGCCGCGCCGCGACCTCGTTGCGGCGATCGGGCTCGACCTCTCGCTCCCCGGCGTGATCAACGCCATGCTGGGGGACGAGGGGTCCTGGGCGGCGGTAGCCTCCTTCTGTGAACAGGTCATGTCGCAGAAGGAGGCGGCGGAGCGCGCGCGCGAGGACGACCCCCTCGCGCCGGCGTTCCGCAGGCGGAGGAGGGGTCGGAGAAGACGTCAGTATGACGAGCACCTCCGACTCCTCCCTGGTGGAGGCCAGCAGGCAACGGGTGCGGGGGCACCCCTGCCTGCACTGCACGCGCCTTCACCAGCGCCGGACGGGAGTGGCCAGGTGTTCCCGGCCATTCCCGTCGCCCCCCAGCCCGGGGGGCACGTAGGGCCCGCCATCTAGGCGGGCACGCGCCAGAGGGCCGTGGACGCAGAACGTCTCCCACAGCCCTCCCAACAAGGCGCCGGAGGGAACACCGCTGAGTTTTAGTGGGTATACTGTCGCCGTCATGCGACAGGGAGTCCCACACTCCCCGTCTCGCCCCCCCAGCGAGCGGAAGTGCGTAATTGCCATTTCTCAGCGTCAAAAAAAAAAAAAAAAAAAAGGTTAGGTTAGGTTAGGTTAGGTTGGGGGATCCCCCACAGCGCATACTTCCACGCAGTATCCCCCGGGCAACGCCGTGTCTGACCACCGTAACGGAGTGGCAGACCGGCGGCTAAAGTGCGCTGTGAATTCGTAGTCTACAATTTTAATACTGTTTTTATTGCCTGAGAGTATTTTAATCTGCCTGTGACTACGAACCTGCCGAGGCCATCATGCCAAAACAATCGCGGGACGCCTCCGGGCGTTTTTTAAAAACAAAAGGCCCTTCTCAGGGCCAACCCAAAGGCCCTTCTCAGGGCCACTCCGACGCTTCGGCGTCAGAGGCCAGCCGCGCGCCTTCTGCGACTGGCTTCTTCCGGAGAGCGGACGAGTCGTCCGATAATGACTCGCAAGTGTCAGATGCGGACGACCGTCTTTCGCAGAAGCGGTCGCAGCTGCGGAAGCGGCAGCGATCGCGGAACGATGGGTCTGGGGGCTCCTCGACCTCGGGGCCTTCGAGGGCCAAAGAGCCGGCGACCCATGTTCTGGGGCTCGCGGACGCCCAACGCCAGCTGGGGTCGATGGAAAAGGCGCGGCTCCAACTGGACCTAGAGGAGAGGGTCGCCGCCAGGGAGAAGAAGGCGCAAGTCGCCCGGTCGAGGGCTGGCTATGGTGCGTCCACGTTACTATATGCTGACCACTCCCTGGCGGAATTAGAGCGCATGGCGCAGGAAGACAGAGAGGAGGTCATGGAGGTCGCCTCAAGGTCCTCCAACTTAAAGGGGACCTTTCAAAAGGCCCTCAAATGCCGGGCTGCCAGCTTGTATGGCATAGTCACCGAGCTGGTGAAGCGAACGGCCACGGAAGAGACGCGGCAGCTGCAGGCGAGGGTGGATCGCCTGCAGGCGGAGGTCAGCCAGCTGCACCAGAAGCTGGCTGAGGCCACGGCCCGGCCTGCCCAATCTGCCCCAGGTCCGGTGGAAGGAGGCTCCTCCTCCCCCGCCGGCCTTGAGGCAATAATCCGCGGGGTGGTGATGGAGGAGCGGAACTTCATCAGGAGCTGCCTCGCGGGTATCGAAGACCGGCTCTTGCCAGAAAGGCGGCTCCGCCCTCCACTGGCGGCGGACAAGAGTCCGCCGTCAGTGGAGCCGGAGCCTACGCGCTTGGAGGGCGCGGCGTCGGGTGCGCAACCTCAGGCCTCGAAGCCCTCCAAGGGCAAAGGCAAGGGCAAGGGCAAGAGGAGCACGACGGCCTCTCACGCGCCCACCACGAGCGCGGAGGAGGCGCCTGGGTCGTCTGCTACTGCAGCAGCGCCCCGGAGCTCGCAGGAGGAAGACGCCCTTCTTCCCTCCACCACCCCGGCCAACATGTCATGGACGGAGGTGGTAAAGAAGGGCAAGAAGAAGAAGCCCGCAGCGCCCGCAGCGACTGCTGCAGCGGCCAAAAAGGCTCCAGCCGGCGGGAGGAAGCTGGTTCCTCCCAAAACCGCGGCGGTCGTGGTGACCATCACCCCGGAGGCCGCAGAGCGGGGCGAGACGTATGAGTCCGTCCTAAGACGGGCTCGTACCAACGCGGACCCCTCCCGGCTGGGGATTAGCGGCATCACGTGCCGCCGAACTCTAACCGGGGCTCGGATCTTCGAGTTCTCGGGGGAGCAGCGTGGCGCAAACGCGGACCTCTTTGCAACAAAAATGCAAGAGGTCATCGCGGATGCGGCAACGGTCGCCAGGCCTGTAAAGACTGCAGCCTTGGAGGTGGCCGATCTGGATGATTCGGTCACCAAAGAGGATGTGGTGGCGGCCGTTGCCGCAGCTGGAGGCTGCGTCGCTGGCGCGGTAAAGGGTGGAGCCATCAGGCCCGGCCGCCGCGGCATGGGCACCATCCGCGTCGAGTGCCCGATAGCCGCAGCTAGGGCCGTCCTT
Source organism: Tholera decimalis (assembly GCA_943138885.2). Lineage (NCBI taxonomy): Eukaryota > Metazoa > Arthropoda > Insecta > Lepidoptera > Noctuidae > Tholera > Tholera decimalis. Next base: position 19,625 of record CALPBR020000039.1, read on the forward strand.
TCGGCGACCAAGGGGCGGCTGCCTGTGGGGCTCAGCTCGGCCGCAGTCCGGCCACTTGAAGACCAGCCTATGCGCTGCTTCAAGTGCTTCGCGTCCGGCCACACCCGAGCCACGTGTCCCTCCAAGTCCGACTGGGGAGACTCCTGCTACCAGTGCGGGCAGAAGGGACACAAGAGTGCCGCTTGCAGCGCAGCCACGCCACATTGCGCGGCGTGTGCCGCCAGTGGCCGCCCCGCGGCCCACAAGATGGCGGGCAGGAGCTGCAAGCCTCCCGCGAGGAAGGGCATAGTGCCGGCGCAGGTTCGCCCTGTTGCTGCCACCGCTGCCACCGTCGTCGCTGCTGTAGCTTCAGCGGCGGTGGCTGAGGAGGGTAATGCGATGCTGGAATAGTGGGTTCCGACTACCGCATCCTCCAGACGAACACCAACCACTGCAGAGCAGCCCAGGACCTGGTGGCGCAGGTCATGGCCGAGTGGTTGGTGAACGTAGCGGTGGTCGCCGAGCCCTACTCAATACCCGGCAGCTGGCTGGGTGACGAGGACGGCTTGGTGGCACTAGCGGCGCGGTCTTCCACAGACTCCCCTCCCCTCTCGCTATTAGAGAAGGGACCGGGATACGTGGCCGCCGCGTGGGGAGAGATGGCCCTTGTGGGCGTCTATTTCTCCCCAAACCGCCCTTTGCAGGATTTCGAGAACTATCTCGGAATCCTGGCCGCCGTGGTCGACAGGGCGGCGCCGCGTCAGGTCTCCGTACTGGGAGACCTGAATGCCAAGTCAGTGTCCTGGGGCAACCCGGCCACCGACGCACGCGGGCGGGCAGTGGAGATGTGGGCAGCCTCCTCTGGGCTCTCCCTCCTGAACAGAGGAAGCGTCCAGACATGCGTGCGGCGGCAGGGTGGCTCAATAGTGGATGTCACTTTCGCCGCACCTGCGCTGGCCGCGCGCGTGTCGAACTGGCGGGTGGAGCCGGTGGAGACTATGTCGGACCACCGCTACGTGCGGTTCGACATCTCCACCGGTGGCCCAGGGGAGACACGGCCCCCCTCGGCACGATCGCCGTTCCCGCGGTGGGCCCTGACCCACCTGGACAGGGAGGCGGCGGCGGAGGCGGCGTTCATCCAGGACTGGCTGTCGCCGCCCGCCGCTGGTCTGGACGTGGACGCCGCTGCGCGGCAGCTGGGGGATTCCCTGACCGAGGTGTGCAACTCTAGCATGCCTCGGTCTCGCCGGCCGCCACCCAGGCGTGCCGTCTACTGGTGGTCGGCGGAGCTGGCGGAGCTCCGCGCAGCGTGCGTGCGGGCCAGGAGGGCCTACACGCGGAGTCGGCGGCGGCGTCGCAGAGACTTGGCCGACGAGGACCGCCTCTACGAGGCGTACGTGGTGGCCAAGACGGTCCTCGATCGGGCTATCGCCACGGCCAAGGACTCGGCGAGAGCCGAGATGCTGGAGGGTCTCGACAACGACCCCTTCGGGAGGCCATACAAGGTGGCGCGCAGCAAGCTGCGCCCCTTCGGCCCCCCCGTTGCCGAGACCCTGGAGCCCTCCCTCCTGGACGGGGTGGTGCGGTCCCTGTTTCCACGCAGGGGCAGCTTCACCCCGCCAGTGATGGCTCCGCCGCCGCCGCCGCCGCACGTTGCGGAGGAGGAGGAGGCCCCGCCGGTCACGGAGTCGGAGCTCGGCGCGGCCATCGACCGTGCCCGCGCCGGGAAGAAGGCTCCGGGCCCCGACGGGGTCCCCGCAAGGGTGGTGGCGATCGCCGCCACCCAAATGGAGGCGCGGTTTCGGGACCTCTTCGACGCATGCTTCGCGTCGGGGAGGTTCCCGAAACCGTGGAAGGAGGGCCTATTGTGCCTCCTTCGCAAGGAGGGCCGCCCGGCGGACTCCCCCTCGGCATACCGGCCGATCATGCTCCTGGCAGACGTCGGGAAAATGTTCGAGGGGATAGTCGCCGCCCGCCTAAAGGAGCACCTGCGGGATGTCGGACCGGACTTGTCGGACGCTCAGTTCGGCTTTCGGGCTGAGCGTTCGACGGTGGACGCACTGGCCTGCCTCAAGGGGCAGGTGGAGGAGGCGATGCAGGCGGGGGACGGGTTGCTGGCGGTGTCGTTCGACATAGCCAACGCCTTCAACTCGATCCCCCACTCTACCATCATGGAGGCGCTCCGCTTCCACGGAGTGCCTCCATACCTGCGGCGTCTGCTGGCCAGCTACCTGGAGGACAGGGAGGTCCTCCTGGTGGACAGGTCTGGCCGAGTCCGGCGATATCCCGCCGAAGCCGGCGTCCCACAGGGGTCGGTCGTGGGGCCCCTGCTCTGGAACGTCGGCTACGATTGGCTCCTGCGGGGAACTCTCCCCCGGGGCGTTAGGGTCGTCTGCTACGCGGACGACACTCTCCTCACCGCCCGGGGGGAGAGTTTCGGAGAGGCGGCCAACTTGGCCTCGGCGGGCGGCTCCCTCATCGCGGGGAGGATCCGCCGCCTCGGCCTGACGGTGGCGCTGCACAAAACCGAGGCCGTGTACTTCCACGGTCCCCGGCAGCGGCAGCGCCCCCCGCCCGACGCCCACATCCACGTGGAGGGCGTCCGCATCGCGGTCGGGGCCCAGATGAAATATCTGGGCCTCGTGCTTGACAGCAGGTGGCGCTTCGGCCCGCACTTCCGCGGGCTGTCGGCGCGCCTGCTGAAGACCGCGGGCGCCCTCTCGTGGCTGCTCCCCAACGTGGGGGGGCCCAGCGTCCGATGCCGGCGACTCTACGCCGGCATCCTGAGGAGTATGGCCACCTACGGGGCCCCCATCTGGGAGGACTCCCTCCGGAGGAGGGAGAACGCCGCGGCCTTGCGGGCCCCGCAGAGGGCCATAGCCCAGCGGGTGGCGCGGACCTACCGCACGGTGGGCTTCGCGGCGGCGTGCGCTCTGGCGGGCACCCCGCCTTGGGAACTCGAGGCGTGGGTGCTCGCCAGAGTGTACGAGTGGACGGCGGGGCGGCGGGCGAGCGGAGAGCGCCCAGCCCCGCGTGAGAGGGAGGCCGTCCGGCGGGAGGCGAAGGAAGCCGTCGTCCGGCATTGGTCGACGGACCTCGCCACCGCGGTATTCGGTCGCCGCACACTCGACGCGATCGGGCCGCTCCTGCAAGAGTGGCTCGATCGGTCGCACGGGGTGGTCTCCTTCCGACTGGCGCAGGTGCTGACCGGCCACGGATGTTTCGGGGCCTACCTGCACCGCATCGGTCGGGAGGAGACACCGTCGTGCCGCGATTGCGGCGCGGCGGTGGACACGGCGCAGCACACCCTTGAGGGGTGCCCGTCGTGGTCGGAGCCGCGCCGCGACCTCGTTGCGGCGATCGGGCCGGACCTCTCGCTCCCCGGCGTGATCAACGCCATGCTGGGGGACGAGGGGTCCTGGGCGGCGGTAGCCTCCTTCTGTGAACAGGTCATGTCGCAGAAGGAGGCGGCGGAGCGCGCGCGCGAGGACGACCCCCTCGCGCCGGCGCTCCGCAGGCGGAGGAGGGGTCGGAGAAGACGTCAGTATGACGAGCACCTCCGACTCCTCCCTGGTGGAGGCCAGCAGGCAACGGGTGCGGGGGCACCCCTGCCTGCACTGCACGCGCCTTCACCAGCGCCGGACGGGAGTGGCCAGGTGTTCCCGGCCAATCCCGTCGCCCCCCAGCCCGGGGGGCACGTAGGGCCCGCCATCTAGGCGGGCACGCGCCAGAGGGCCGTGGACGCAGAACGTCTCCCACAGCCCTCCCAACAAGGCGCCGGAGGGAACACCGCTGAGTTTTAGTGGGTATACTGTCGCCGTCATGCGACAGGGAGTCCCACACTCCCCGTCTCGCCCCCCCAGCGAGCGGAAGTGCGTAATTGCCATTTCTCAGCGTCAAAAAAAAAAAAAAAAAAAAAAAAAAAAAAAAAAAAAAAAAAAAAAAAAGGTTAGGTTAGGTTAGGTTAGGTTAGGTTAGGTTAGGTTAGGTTAGGTTAGGTTAGGTTAGGTTGGGGGATCCCCCACAGCGCATACTTCCACGCAGTATCCCCCGGGCAACGCCGTGTCTGACCACCGTAACGGAGTGGCAGACCGGCGGCTAAAGTGCGCTGTGACATCGTAGACTTTTATTGAAATACTGTTTTACCTGCCGGATTTTATTTTAATTGCTGTGTGTCTACGATAAGATGAAAAAGAAACCAAGCCGTGACGCCTCAGGGCGCTTTTTATCACATCGCTCCTCTCAGGACGATCTAAACGGCCCTTCTCAGGGCCACGCCGACGGCGCTTCGGCGTCGGAAGCTGACCGCGCACCATCTGCGGCCAGCTTCTTTTGCAGGCCAGACGAGGTGTCGGACTCTGACGACTCCAATGCAGGCACGTCAGCGGCTGAATACGACCGTACGAAGCGGAAGTTTGAGTCCGAGACCTCCTCTGGATCGGCCGTAGCTAGGACGAAGAAGAAGCTGAAGTCTAAAAGGGCCTCGAGCCCTTCCTTGACCTCCACTTCGCCTTGCACCCACGATGTGGGCTTATTGGAGGCCGAGCGCCGCCCGAACCTGGCCAAGCGGGCGCAGGCCCAGCAGGACCTCGAGGAGCGGGTCGCTGCCAAGGAGCAGCAGGCGCGCGCTGCCCGGGCCAAGTCCGGGTACGGCGCGTCCCTCCTCCAGTACGCGGACCGCTCCTTGGGCGAGCTGGAGAAGATGGCGGAGGAGGATGAGGGGGAGATCATTGAGATCGCCACCAAGTCCTCCCACCTGAAGGGCACCTTTCAGAAGGCCCTCAAGTGCCGGGCCGCGAGCATGCGCGCTATCATCCAGGAGGTGGCCCAGCGCACTGCGTCAGAAGAAACACGGCAGCTGCAGGCGCGCGTCGACCGCCTGCAGCTGGAGGTCAGCCAGCTGCACCAAAAGCTGGCTGAGGCCACGGCCCGGCCCATTCAGGCCGAACGGGCACCGGCAGTGGTGGCCTCCATCCCCTCCTCCTCCTCCAACCTGGAGGAAATTATCAGGAGGGTGATAGCGGAGGAGAGGAATTTTACCAGGGCCTGCCTAGCGGGCATAGAGGACCGGCTCCTGCCGGAAAGGCGACTCCGCCCACCGCTAGCGGCGGACAAGAGCTCGCCACAGGTGGAGCCGGAACCCGTGCCCCAGGCGGGCCCGGCAGCGGGCGCCCAGCCCGCAGGGAAGGGCAAAGGTGGGGGCAAGAGGAGCAAAGCGGCCCCTCCTCCTCCGCAAGCCCCTACCAACACAAGCCCAGAGGGGGCGCCCGAGCCGGTGCCCGGGCCTTCCTCCGCTACCCAGCCGGCCCCTCCCCAAACCCAGGACGCCCTTCTTCCGTCCACCACCCCGGCCAACATGTCGTGGACGGAGGTGGTGAAGAAGGGCAAGAAGAAGCCCGCAGCGCCCGCAGCGTCCGCAGCGCCCGCAGCGACCGCTCCTCCAGCCAAAACGGCTCCAGCTGCCGGCAGGAAACTGCCTCCTCCTCCCCGAACCGCGGCCGTCGTGGTAACAATCACCCCGGAGGCCGCGGAGCGGGGGGCGACGTACGAGTCCGTCCTCAGACGGGCTCGTTCCAACGCTGATCCCACGCAACTAGGGATCAGCAATATCACCTGCCGGCGGACAATGACCGGGGCTCGAATTTTCGAGTTCGGGGGGGAGCGGCGCGAGAGCAACGCCGACCTCTTCGCAAAAAAATTGCGGGAGGTCATTGCGGACGCGGCGACGGTCGCCAGGCCCGCGAAGACCGCACCCCTGGAGGTGGCTGACGTCGACGACTCGGCCACCAGGGAGGATGTGGTGGCGGCCGTCGCGGCGGCGGGTGGCTGCGACGCCAGCGCGGTGAGGTGCGGGCCCATCAGGCCTGGCCGCCGCGGCATGGGCACCACGCGCGTGGAGTGCCCAATTGTCGCCGCCAGGGCCCTCCTCGCCGCGACCAAGGGGCGGCTGCCTCTGGGGCTCAGCACGGCCGTAGTGCGGGCGCTTGAAGACGGGCCGATGCGTTGTTTTAAATGCTTCGCACTCGGCCACACTCGGGCCACGTGTCCCTCCAAGGCCGACTGGGGGGACGCGTGCTACCGCTGCGGGCTCCAGGGGCACAAGAATGCCGCCTGCGGCGCCGCCACGCCACATTGCGTGACGTGCGCCGCCAGTGGCCGCCCTGCCGACCACAAGATGGCGGGTGGGAGCTGCAAGCCCCCCGTCAGAAAGGGAGTGGTGCAGGCGCAGGTCCGACCTGCCGCCTCCGCCGCCACCGCCGTCGTCGTCGCCGCCGCAGCTCCAGCGGCGGCAACAGAGGGGGGAGCAATGACGATCGATGGATAGGGTCGACCGTCATCGCTTCCTCCAGGCGAACACCAACCACTGCAAAGCGGCCCAGGACCTGGTGGTTCAGGTCATGGCCGAGTGGTTGGTGAACGTGGCGGCGGTCGCCGAGCCGTACTCGATCCCCGGCAGCTGGCTGGGCGACGAGGACGGCTTGGTGGCACTAGCGGCGCGGTCTTCCACGGACTCCCCTCCCCTCTCGCTATTAGAGAGGGGACCGGGATACGTGGCCGCCGCGTGGGGAGACTCGGCCCTCGTGGCCGTGTACTTCTCCCCAAACCGCTCCTTGCAGGACTTCGAGGACTTTCTCGGGGTCCTGGCCGCCGTGGTCGGCAGGGCGGCGCCGCGTCAGGTCGTAGTCTTGGGCGACCTGAACGCCAAGTCGGCAGCCTGGGGCAACCCGGCCGCCTCGTGCAACGTCCGAGGTCGCGCCGTGGAGCTCTGGGCGGCCACGTCCGGCGTCTCCCTGCTCAACAGGGGGGCGGTCCACACGTGTGTGCGGCAGCGGGGAGGGTCGGTGGTGGACGTTTCGTTCGCCACCCCCGCGATAGCCGCCCGCGTCGTGGACTGGCGGGTGGAGTTGGTGGAGACCTTGTCGGACCACCGCTACGTGCGGTTCGACATCGTCTCCGCCAGGGGCTCCGGAGAGTCCGCTGGGTCGGGGCAATCGCCGTTCCCGCGGTGGGCCCTGACCCACCTGGACAGGGAGGCGGCGGCGGAGGCGGCGTTCATCCAGGACTGGCTGTCGCCGCCCGCCGCCGGTCCGGACGTGGACACCGCTTCGCGGCAGCTGGGGGATTCCCTGACCGAGGTGTGCAACTCCAGCATGCCTCGGTCTCGCCGGCCGCCAGCCAGACGGGCCGTGTACTGGTGGTCGGCGGAGCTGGCGGAGCTCCGTGCAGCGTGCGTGCGGGCCAGGAGGGCCTACACGCGGAGTCGGCGGCGGCGTCGCAGAGACTTGGCCAACGAGGACCGCCTCTACGAGGCGTACGTAGAGGCCAAGACGGTCCTCGATCGGGCCATCGCCACGGCCAAGGACTCGGCGAGAGCCGAGATGCTGGAGGGTCTCGACAACGACCCCTTCGGGAGGCCATACAAGGTGGCGCGCAGCAAGCTGCGCCCCTTCGGCCCCCCCGTTGCCGAGACCCTGGAGCCCTCCCTCCTGGACGGGGTGGTGCGGTCCCTGTTTCCGCGCAGGGGCAACTTCACCCCACCAGTGATGGCTCCGCCGCCGCCGCCGCCGCTGTCGCCGCACGTTGTGGAGGAGGAGGAGGCCCCGCCGGTCACGGAGTCGGAGCTCGGCGCGGCCATCGACCGTGCCCGCGCCGGGAAGAAGGCTCCGGGCCCCGACGGGGTCCCCGCAAGGGTGGTGGCGATCGCCGCCACCCAAATGGAGGCGCGGTTTCGGAACCTCTTCGACGCATGCTTCGCATCGGGGAGGTTCCCGAAACCGTGGAAGGAGGGCCAACTGTGCCTCCTTCGCAAGGAGGGCCGCCCGGCGGACTCCCCCTCGGCATACCGGCCGATTGTGCTCCTGCCGGATGTCGGGAAAATGTTTGAGGGGATTGTCGCCGCCCGCTTAAAGGAGCACCTGCGGGATGTCGGACCGGACTTGTCGGACGCTCAGTTCGGCTTTCGGGCTGAGCGTTCGACGGTGGACGCACTGGCCTGCCTCAAGGGGCAGGTGGAGGAGGCCATGCAGGCGGGGGACGGGTTGCTGGCGGTGTCGTTCGACATAGCCAACGCCTTCAACTCGATCCCCCACTCTACCATCCTGGAGGCGCTCCGCTTCCACGGAGTGCCTCCATACCTGCGGCGTCTGCTGGCCAGCTACCTGGAGGACAGGGAGGTCCTCCTGGTGGACAGGTCTGGCCGAGTCCGGCGATATCCCGCCGAAGCCGGCGTTCCACAGGGGTCGGTCGTGGGGCCCCTGCTCTGGAACGTCGGCTACGATTGGCTCCTGCGGGGAACTCTCCCCCGGGGCGTCAGGGTCGTCTGCTACGCGGACGACACTCTCCTCACCGCCCGGGGGGAGAGTTTCGGAGAGGCGGCCAACTTGGCCTCGGCGGGCGGCTCCCTCGTCGCGGGGAGGATCCGCCGCCTCGGCCTGACGGTGGCGCTGCACAAAACCGAGGCCGTGTACTTCCACGGTCCTCGGCAGCGGCAGCGCCCCCCGCCCGACGCCCACATCCACGTGGAGGGCGTCCGCATCGCGGTCGGGGCCCAGATGAAATACCTGGGCCTCGTGCTCGACAGCAGGTGGCGCTTCGGCTCGCACTTCCGCGGGCTGTCGGCGCGCCTGCTGAAGACCGCGGGCACCCTCTCGTGGCTGCTCCCCAACGTGGGGGGGCCCAGCGTCCGATGCCGGCGACTCTACGCCGGCATCCTGAGGAGTATGGCCACCTACGGGGCCCCCATCTGGGAAGACTCCCTCCGGAGGAGGGAGAACGCCGCGGCCTTGCGGGCCCCGCAGAGGGCCATAGCCCAGCGGGTGGCGCGGACCTACCGCACGGTGGGCTTCGCGGCGGCGTGCGCTCTGGCGGGCACCCCGCCTTGGGAGCTCGAGGCTTGGGTGCTCGCCAGAGTGTACGAGTGGACGGCGGGGCGGCGGGCGAGCGGAGAGCGCCCAGCCCCGCAAGAGAGGGAGGCCGTCCGGCGGGAGGCGAAGGAAGCCGTCGTCCGGCATTGGGCGACGGACCTCGCCACCGCGGCATTCGGTCGCCGCACACTGGACGCGATCGGGCCGCTCCTGCAAGAGTGGCTCGATCGGTCGCACGGGGTGGTCTCCTTCCGACTGGCGCAGGTGCTGACTGGCCACGGATGTTTCGGGGCCTACCTGCACCGCATCGGTCGGGAGGAGACACCGTCGTGCCGCGATTGCGGCGCGGCGGTGGACACGGCGCAGCACACCCTGGAGGAGTGCCCGTCGTGGTCGGAGCCGCGCCGCGATCTCGTTGCGGCGATCGGGCCGGACCTCTCGCTCCCCGGCGTGATCAACGCCATGCTGGGGGACGAGGGGTCCTGGGCGGCGGTAGCCTCCTTCTGTGAACAGGTCATGTCGCAGAAGGAGGCGGAGGAGCGCGCGCGCGAGGACGACCCTCTCGCGCCGGCGCTCCGCAGGCGGAGGAGGGGTCGGAGAAGACGTCAGTATGACGAGCACCTCCGACTCCTCCCTGGTGGAGGCCAGCAGGCAACGGGTGCGGGGGCACCACTGCCTGCATCGCACGCGCCTTCACCAGCGCCGGACGGGAGTGGCCAGGTGTTCCCGGCCATTCCATTCCCGCCATCTAGGCGGGCACGCGCCAGAGGGCCGTGGATGCATAATGTCTCCCATAGTCCTCCCAACAAGGCGCCGGAGGGAACACCGCTGAGTTTTAGTGGGTATACTGTCGCCGTCAAGCGACAGGGAGTCCCACACTCCCCGTCTCGCCCCCCCAGCGAGCGGAAGTGCGTAATTGGCATTTCTCAGCGTCAAAAAAAAAAAAAAAAAAAAAAAAAAAAAAAAAAAAAAAAAAAAAAAAGGTTAGGTTAGGTTAGGTTAGGTTAGGTTAGGTTAGGTTAGGTTAGGTTAGGTTAGGTTAGGTTAGGTTAGGTTAGGTTAGGTTAGGTTAGGTTAGGTTAGGTTAGGTTAGGTTAGGTTAGGTTAGGTTAGGTTAGGTTTTTTATAGCTTTTCCCCGGTCATGAGAACACCAGGACCTTGTCTATCTAATTTACTCATTCATTCTAGTTCTTCTTTTATGCCTCTCGCACTTTCATTCTTCATACTATATCTTTCTTTCATTCAACCTTTCATACTTCGCCGGGTGGGACTCCCGCATATGCTAATCTATTCTGTTTAATTTTATTTATTCAGGGTATTTACTGTGCGACTTGTTTTATTTACATATTACATTTTAAACTCTATTTATAGGTACTATTTTTATATAAACAAACATCTTATATTACTATATTATATGTATACAGGTATTTTACTATCTTAATGCTATTTTATTTCCTAGTTTATTTCTATCATGTTTATTACAATACGTGTTATCTAAATTGTATCTATATAATTTTATTCTAATACAATCCTTTTTCTAGTTAACATAATTTTCTTGTTTTTACATGTTTGTTTAGTACTAAAGTCTATGTAATAGGTACAAGTATTTTATCTTTTATCTACTAATATATAAACAAGAAGGGGTTTAACTTATTTAGGTACACACCACGTGAATAGTTGTTATTATGCAATGTTATGTGCTTTAGTGTTAAGGCAATACTATATATATATTCTGATAATACAATATTTATTACCCTTTTCTTATTGTTTGTTGTTTCGCTTGTGTTTCCGGACTGCGTGCTTATTTCGCTTAACAATTATAGTAATTGCAAACAAATATAAACAACAACAATGTAAAAAGGACAAAACAAAACAACAATTTTTTGTGTTTTCGTGTTGAGTGTAGTGCATGTTTTGTGTTTTGTGCGTGTTATCATATATTACTATATATTTAATATATGTTTTGTGTGTCTTGTGTGTTAATGTGCGTGTTGTGTATGTAATGTGTGTGTTGTACGTTCCAAGAAACGGCTCAGGCGTACGCCGTTGTCGTCCGAGCCAGGTAGTCCCACTTCTTGCGCACCGGACACTCCACGCTAAAGGCGTTGTGGCCGGTCCTTTGGAACTTCGAGTGCAGGCAGTTGCAGCACCGCGGTTCATTGCCCGCAATGAACTCCGCACACTTCTCGCGAAGGTGCGGACCCCCGCAGTGACTGCACCTGTCTGCACTCTCGGTACAAAATTTCCGGCCGTGTCCGAATGCCAAGCACTTAGTGCATTGGATGAGCGGGGACTGGTCCTCAACCTTGACCCTTTGCAGGTCAAGGTAGAGGGCTCCAGCCTCCGTCATCCTCTGCCAGACTTTGGGCCTGACTTGGACGACAACGTGCGCCGTCCTGGGGTTTCTGGTCCTCTTCTTGTATTTGATGGCTATTTCTTTTTCTTCTATGTCTAAATCCCTAAATATATTTTCATTTTGGGAGTGGATCGCCTTTACCAGCTCGTCGTCCTCGCTGTCCAAAAAGACGTCCTTTAGGACGACGAGCGGGTTTTTATTTTGCATAGGCGCCACTGTCAGTCCTCCGCCTTGGCTCTTGATCCTATCCCTTACTCTTTGGAGTTCCTCCTCAGAGTCGCACCCCAGTATTACCGTCTGGTTTTTCGCCTTGCGTACTTTATTTATTCTGAGGCCAGTTACCCTGGCATCGACCGCCTTCTTCACCCTGGCGAGCACCTCGTCCGCAGTCTCCTGGCTGCCCTCCAAGGTGATCGCCACCGAGTGAAGAGCCGGCCGGTGCCAGGGTTTGGCTGCCGTGACGCTGGCGTACGTCGGCGGGTCGGTTTTCGGTTCGACCACAACCTCCCGTATGACCTCCTTTATCCTATCAGTCCTTGCTGCGACATCCCTGCTAAGGCCATTCATCTGGTCCTCGAGGCTGACCATACAACGACCGAAGGTCCTCACCCCTTCCATCGTGTTGTCCATACTCGTCTGGACGGTGTCGATCTTCAAACCGACCTCGTCGGTCTTCAGACCGACCTCGTCGACCCGACCAATGACCTTATCGAGGATGTCGAAGCCGCAGTTATTACATTCAGTCTTCATATCTTCTACTCCTTTCGTAATTTCCTCTTGGAGGTCGTTGAGCCGCGTGTTTAGGTTCGACTCCATCCCTTCCAGCCTATCCAGTACCTCCCTCAGTTCGGGGGGTGTAGGCGTGGTGAGTGGAGCTCCTTTAGACTCTAAGACTTTAGTTGCTAAGATCTTTACTCGCCTACTTACCTCAAACAGGATCCGCAAACCCCTGTCCGACTGGACCTCCAGGAAGGTCTTGATATCCCGACGCATCTGAGGATAGTCCCTCACTCTGGACGGGATATCCTCAAAGGTCTTCATGACCTCCTGGAGGAGTTTGTCATTTGACAGGGTTGCGTAGGTGTCAGCCTGCTTGAGGTAAGAGTCCATAAGGTCTATGGACCTCCTCTTCCTCTCCGGTCTCCGGATGAAGGTCTTGGCGGCGTCCAGCGTCTGTCCAGGCGGGCTTGCTGGGCTGGGAGTAGTGGCGGGAGCGGCTTTCCCACCGAACTTCAGGGATATCCCCTTCGGCGCTTCGCGCGCTCCGGAGGGCCCCCCGTTGTCCGGATGGGTAGGCGAAACAGACCCTCGTGGTCTGCTGGCTCCAGCTCCCGATCCTCTCCCTGTAACTGGGGTGCGAATTCCAGACATCATATTTTGTGTGGTGTGTGGCTCGTGTGTAAAGGGCACGGCGTACACGGGGAAAATTGTCAATAATTAAATTAAAATTTAAAATCTAAAATAAAATAAAATAAAATATAATAATATAATATTAAGTCAATGTCTATGTCTATGTCTGCCCTGTATAGGGGGGTAAAATTCGCCAGTTAAAATCTAAAATCTAACTATATACTACTTAACGTTTAACCCTGTATAGGGGGGTAAAGTCAAAATAAAATAACTAACTAGATACTAATAAAATAAAAAAGTTAAAATCAATAAGTCTAAATCTGCAGTCTAAAAATCCCTATGCCTCTTAGTTACCGAGATATCGTTATTTGAAATAAGGGGTGGGGGGGGTCCAAAAAAGGGGGGAAAGGAAACCTCTTATGCGACTTATGCCGTGGTGTCTTCGACACTACAAAGGCTAAATTCGAAGTCGGTTTGGCGCTATCTCCTCTCGCTTCCGAGATATGGCCCGCAAGAGGTAGGAAAAAGAAAAGTTGGGAAAAAGAGGAAAATAAGGGGGGGGATCGATATCTCGTCTACGGTTTTCACCTTAGTGTCGTGTCTAACGACACTACACAGGCCGAATCTGGGGTCCAAATTCGCCTATCTCGTCTAGTTTCCGAGATATTCAATTTTTGGGTACCGGGTTCGATTCCCGGTTGGTGAAATTTCCGAAATTTCCGAACTAGAGGCAAGGGATTTTTCACACTTTGTAAGTTGGTGTTAATTTGTATGTAAGCGGATTTGAGTGCGGTGTATTAATTTGTAACAAATTTTTATTTTCCAGAAGCTTCTTTTTTACGGAAAAAAGTTGAGGGTAGCGGCTTATGACCCAGGTCTTGTGGGAAAACAAAGTTATTTTTACAGTTTTAGCCGAGCACTCCCTCAACTTCGGGGGTAAAAATCTTAGTTTCTGCTTGTGACGCGTGGATTTCCGATACGTCCACAGACGCGGGGAAGATTCCCCTTTCTCCCGACCCGCGTTCCGGATTTTTCGGCCAAGGGGTACGCTTGTGAGGGAGCGTCAAAGTGTGTTGTTCCCACTTTCACAACCGCAAATGTTGTGGTAATCAGACCTCCCGTGTACTGAAAAATCCGGGACTCGGCTCGGAAGTGGGTCTGCCCCGCCCCTGCGACGTACCAAAAATCCAGGCGTAAAACACCCCTCCTTCAACCCTTAATTTACTGATTTGTAAATATTATGTTTCTGGTGTTATCAATATTCCACTTTTTTGTAACTTATAACTGCAGATAAAATTACGAAATAAGACTATTCCTGTGGCAGTACCCCTAACGTTACTATGTACAATTTTCAAAAAGATGTTAGGGTGGTATTTTCCAACCCCCGAATTTTTGAAGATTTAAAACAATATATCTTAAGAACTACTGAGTCTATAATTACAAAATTTACACACTAGATAAAGCTAAATTAGTCTAATTTGTTAAAGCTATGAGAAATACTATATCTATCCTGGTTTTCCAGGAATAGAATTTTTAAATTTGGAAAAAGTTTATATGTACGATTTAGGGGTCCTCCTATTGGAATATCCTCGATTTTTCTGTGTCGCCCGGCTCCTCGTCTGCGTCGCCTGCGGTGTGTGCCCCGGGATTCCGTGGGAACCCTCGGGAACTCTGTTCGCGCTCCACGCGGCGGGCTGTTTTCGGTGCTATCTCTGGCACCTCTGGACGGAATACCCCGAGTGAGGTGTCCAGAGATAGGTCTTTTTATCCCGCACCTAGCTGCAGTCTCGGTTTTTCAAGTGCCCGCGCAAAATCGGGCAGCGTCGGGTTTTGAACGTTTTTCCGCACGGTTTTTTGCACTTTTGAGGCACAATTTTCCACTTTTCTCACAAAATTTTTTCACGTTTACGTGCGTCTCGACAGCGCGCATCCAACGATATATAACTCTTATAGGTTTTCGCGAAAAATATCACAACTTGTATTTTTCGAGCGCGGAGCGTTCTAAAAACGATCTGACCGTGGCGGGGGGCGCCGTGTGACTGGGTTAGGTTAGGTTAGGTTAGGTTAGGTTAGGTTAGGTTAGGTTAGGTTAGGTTAGGTTAGGTTAGGTTAGGTTAGGTTAGGTTAGGTTAGGTTAGGTTAGGTTAGGTTAGGTTAGGTTAGGTTAGGTTAGGTTAGGTTAGGTTAGGTTGGGGGATCCCCCACAGCGCATACTTCCACGCAGTATCCCCCGGGCAACGCCGTGTCTGACCACCGTAACGGAGTGGCAGACCGGCGGCTAAAGTGCGCTGTGACATCGTAGACTTTTATTGAAATACTGTTTTACCTGCCGGATTTTATTTTAATTGCTGTGTGTCTACGATAAGATGAAAAAGAAACCAAGCCGTGACGCCTCAGGGCGCTTTTTATCAAATCGCTCCTCTCAGGACGATCTAAACGGCCCTTCTCAGGGCCACGCCGACGGCGCTTCAGCGTCGGAAGCTGACCGCGCACCATCTGCGGCCAGCTTCTTTTGCAGGCCAGACGAGGTGTCGGACTCCGACGACTCCAATGCAGGCACGTCGGCGGCTGAATACGACCGTACGAAGCGGAAGTTTGAGTCCGAGACCTCCTCTGGATCGGCCGTAGCTAGGACGAAGAAGAAGCTGAAGTCTAAAAGGGCCTCGAGCCCTTCCTTGACCTCCACCTCGCCTTGCACCCACGATGTGGGCTTATTGGAGGCCGAGCGCCGCCCGAACCTGGCCAAGCGGGCGCAGGCCCAGCAGGACCTCGAGGAGCGGGTCGCTGCCAAGGAGCAGCAGGCGCGCGCTGCCCGGGCCAAGTCCGGGTATGGCGCGTCCCTCCTCCAGTACGCGGACCGCTCCTTGGGCGAGCTGGAGAAGATGGCGGAGGAGGATGAGGGGGAGATCATTGAGATCGCCACCAAGTCCTCCCACCTGAAGGGCACCTTTCAGAAGGCCCTCAAGTGCCGGGCCGCGAGCATGCGCGCTATTATCCAGGAGGTGGCCCAGCGCACTGCGTCGGAAGAGACACGGCAGCTGCAGGCGCGCGTCGACCGCCTGCAGCTTGAGGTCAGCCAGCTGCACAAGAAGCTGGCTGAGGCCACGGCCCGGCCCATCCAGGCAGAACGGGCACCAGCAGCGGTGGCCCCCCTCTCCTCCTCCTCCTCCTCCTCCTCCAACCTGGAGGAAATTATTAGGAGGGTCATAGCGGAGGAGAGAAACTTTACTAGGGCCTGCCTCGCGGGCATAGAGGACCGGCTCCTGCCGGAAAGGCGACTCCGCCCGCCGCTAGCGGCGGACAAGAGTTCGCCCCAGAAGGAGCCGGAACCCGTGCCCCAGGCGGGCCCGGCAGCGGGCACCCAACCCACTGGGAAGGGCAAATGCAGGGGCAAGAGGAGCAAAGCGGCTCCTCCTCCTCCGCAAGCCCCTACCACCACGAGCCCAGAGGGGGCGCCCGAGGCGGTGCCCGGGCCCTCCTCCGCTACCCAGCCGGCCCCTCACCACACAAGACAGGACGCCCTTCTTCCGTCCACCACCCCGGCCAACATGTCGTGGACGGAGGTGGTCAAGAAGGGCAAGAAGAGGAAGCCCGCAGCGCCCGCAGCGTCCGCAGCGCCCGCAGCGACCGCTCCCCCAGCCAAGACGGCTCCAGCCGCCGGCAGGAAACTGCCTCCTCCTCCCCGAACCGCGGCCGTCGTGGTGAAAATCACCCCGGAGGCCGCGGAGCGGGGGGCGACGTACGAGTCCGTCCTCAGACGGGCCCGTACTAACGCTGATCCCACCCAACTCGGGATCAGCAACATAACCTGCCGGCGGACCATGACCGGGGCCCGAATCTTCGAGTTCGGGGGGGAGCGGCGCGAGAGTAACGCCGACCTCTTCGCGGATAAACTACGGGAGGTCATAGCGGACGCGGCAACGGTCGCCAGGCCCGTAAAGACCGCACCCCTGGAGGTGGCCGACGTCGATGACTCGGCCACCAGGGAGGACGTGGTGGCGGCCGTTGCGGCGGCGGGTGGCTGCGACGTCAGCGCGGTGAGGTGCGGGCCCATCAGGCCTGGCCGCCGCGGCATGGGCACCACGCGCGTGGAGTGCCCCATCGTCGCCGCCAGGGCTCTCCTCGCTGCGACCAAGGGGCGGCTGCCCCTGGGCCTGAGCACGGCCGTGGTGCGAGCGCTTGAAGACGGCCCGATGCGCTGCTTCAAGTGCTTCGCACTCGGCCACACCCGGGCCACGTGTCCCTCCAAGGCCGACTGGGGGGACGCGTGCTACCGCTGCGGGCTCCAGGGGCACAAAAATGCCGCCTGCGGCGCCGCCACGCCGCATTGCGTGACGTGCGCCGCCAGTGGCCGCCCTGCCGACCACAAGATGGCGGGCGGGAGCTGTAAGCCCCCCGTCAAAAAGGGAGTGGTGCAGGCGCAGGCCCGACCTGCCGCCTCCGCCGCCACCGCCGTCGTCGTCGCCGCCGCAGCTCCAGCGGCGGCAACAGAGGGGGGAGCAATGACGATCGATGGATAGGGTCGACCGTCATCGCTTCCTCCAGGCGAACACCAACCACTGTAAAGCGGCCCAGGATCTGGTGGTCCAGGTCATGGCCGAGTGGTTGGTGAACGTGGCGGCGGTCGCCGAGCCGTACTCGATCCCCGGCAGCTGGCTGGGCGACGAGGACGGCTTGGTGGCACTAGCGGCGCGGTCTTCCACGGACTCCCCTCCCCTCTCGCTATTAGAGAGGGGACCGGGATACGTGGCCGCCGCGTGGGGAGACTCGGCCCTCGTGGCCGTGTACTTCTCCCCAAACCGCTCCCTGCAGGACTTCGAGGACTTTCTCGGGGTCCTGGCCGCCGTGGTCGGCAGGGCGGCGCCGCGTCAGGTCGTAGTCTTGGGCGACCTGAACGCCAAGTCGGCAGCCTGGGGCAACCCGGCCGCCTCGTCCAACGTCCGAGGTCGCGCCGTGGAGCTCTGGGCGGCCACGTCCGGCGTCTCCCTGCTCAACAGGGGGGCGGTCCACACGTGTGTGCGGCAGCGGGGAGGATCGGTGGTGGACATTTCGTTCGCCACCCCCGCGATAGCCGCCCGCGTCGTGGACTGGCGGGTGGAGTTGGTGGAGACCTTGTCGGACCACCGCTACGTGCGGTTCGACATCGTCTCCGCCAGGGGCTCCGGAGAGTCCGCTGGGTCGGGGCAATCGCCGTTCCCGCGGTGGGCCCTGACCCACCTGGACAGGGAGGCGGCGGCGGAGGCGGCGTTCATCCAGGACTGGCTGTCGCCGCCCGCCGCCGGTCCGGACGTGGACACCGCTGCGCGGCAGCTGGGGGATTCCCTGACCGAGGTGTGCAACTCCAGCATGCCTCGGTCTCGCCGGCCGCCAGCCAGACGGGCCGTGTACTGGTGGTCGGCGGAGCTGGCGGAGCTCCGTGCAGCGTGCGTGCGGGCCAGGAGGGCCTACACGCGGAGTCGGCGGCGGCGTCGCAGAGACTTGGCCAACGAGGACCGCCTCTACGAGGCGTACGTAGAGGCCAAGACGGTCCTCGATCGGGCCATCGCCACGGCCAAGGACTCGGCGAGAGCCGAGATGCTGGAGGGTCTCGACAACGACCCCTTCGGGAGGCCATACAAGGTGGCGCGCAGCAAGCTGCGCCCCTTCGGCCCCCCCGTTGCCGAGACCCTGGAGCCCTCCCTCCTGGACGGGGTGGTGCGATCCCTGTTTCCGCGCAGGGGCAGCTTCACCCCGCCAGTGATGGCTCCGCCGCCGCCGCCGCCGCTGTCGCCGCACGTTGCGGAGGAGGAGGAGGCCCCGCCGGTCATGGAGTCGGAGCTCGGCGCGGCCATCGACCGTGCCCGCGCCGGGAAGAAGGCTCCGGGCCCCGACGGGGTCCCCGCAAGGGTGGTGGCGATCGCCGCCACCCAAATGGAGGCGCGGTTTCGGGACCTCTTCGACGCATGCTTCGCGTCGGGGAGGTTCCCGAAACCGTGGAAGGAGGGCCAACTGTGCCTCCTTCGCAAGGAGGGCCGCCCGGCGGACTCCCCCTCGGCATACCGGCCGATCGTGCTCCTGCCGGATGTCGGGAAAATGTTTGAGGGGATAGTCGCCGCCCGCCTAAAGGAGCACCTGCGGGATGTCGGACCGGACTTGTCGGACGCTCAGTTCGGCTTTCGGGCTGAGCGTTCGACGGTGGACGCACTGGCCTGCCTCAAGGGGCAGGTGGAGGAGGCGATGCAGGCGGGGGACGGGTTGCTGGCGGTGTCGTTCGACATAGCCAACGCCTTCAACTCGATCCCCCACTCTACCATCATGGAGGCGCTCCGCTTCCACGGAGTGCCTCCATACCTGCGGCGTCTGCTGGCCAGCTACCTGGAGGACAGGGAGGTCCTCCTGGTGGACAGGTCTGGCCGAGTCCGGCGATATCCCGCCGAAGCCGGCGTCCCACAGGGGTCGGTCGTGGGGCCCCTGCTCTGGAACGTCGGCTACGATTGGCTCCTGCGGGGAACTCTCCCCCGGGGCGTTAGGGTCGTCTGCTACGCGGACGACACTCTCCTCACCGCCCGGGGGGAGAGTTTCGGAGAGGCGGCCAACTTGGCCTCGGCGGGCGGCTCCCTCATCGCGGGGAGGATCCGCCGCCTCGGCCTGACGGTGGCGCTGCACAAAACCGAGGCCGTGTACTTCCACGGTCCCCGGCAGCGGCAGCGCCCCCCGCCCGACGCCCACATCCACGTGGAGGGCGTCCGCATCGCGGTTAGGGCCCAGATGAAATATCTGGGCCTCGTGCTCGACAGCAGGTGGCGCTTCGGCCCGCACTTCCGCGGGCTGTCGGCGCGCCTGCTGAAGACCGCGGGCGCCCTCTCGTGGCTGCTCCCCAACGTGGGGGGGGCCAGCGTCCGATGCCGGCGACTCTACGCCGGCATCCTGAGGAGTATGGCCACCTACGGGGCCCCCATCTGGGAGGACTCCCTCCGGAGGAGGGAGAACGCCGCGGCCTTGCGGGCCCCGCAGAGGGCCATAGCCCAGCGGGTGGCGCGGACCTACCGCACGGTGGGCTTCGCGGCGGCGTGCGCTCTGGCGGGCACCCCGCCTTGGGAACTCGAGGCGTGGGTGCTCGCCAGAGTGTACGAGTGGACGGCGGGGCGGCGGGCGAGCGGAGAGCGCCCAGCCCCGCGTGAGAGAGAGGCCGTCCGGCGGGAGGCGAAGGAAGCCGTCGTCCGGCATTGGTCGACGGACCTCGCCACCGCGGTATTCGGTCGCCGCACACTCGACGCGATCGGGCCGCTCCTGCAAGAGTGGCTCGATCGGTCGCACGGGGTGGTCTCCTTCCGACTGGCGCAGGTGCTGACCGGCCACGGATGTTTCGGGGCCTACCTGCACCGCATCGGTCGGGAGGAGACACCGTCGTGCCGCGATTGCGGCGCGGCGGTGGACACGGCGCAGCACACCCTTGAGGGGTGCCCGTCGTGGTCGGAGCCGCGCCGCGACCTCGTTGCGGCGATCGGGCCGGACCTCTCGCTCCCCGGCGTGATCAACGCCATGCTGGGGGACGAGGGGTCCTGGGCGGCGGTAGCCTCCTTCTGTGAACAGGTCATGTCGCAGAAGGAGGCGGCGGAGCGCGCGCGCGAGGACGACCCCCTCGCGCCGGCGCTCCGCAGGCGGAGGAGGGGTCGGAGAAGACGTCAGTATGACGAGCACCTCCGACTCCTCCCTGGTGGAGGCCAGCAGGCAACGGGTGCGGGGGCACCCCTGCCTGCACTGCACGCGCCTTCACCAGCGCCGGACGGGAGTGGCCAGGTGTTCCCGGCCATTCCCGTCGCCCCCCAGCCCGGGGGGCACGTAGGGCCCGCCATCTAGGCGGGCACGCGCCAGAGGGCCGTGGACGCAGAACGTCTCCCACAGCCCTCCCAACAAGGCGCCGGAGGGAACACCGCTGAGTTTTAGTGGGTATACTGTCGCCGACATGCGACAGGGAGTCCCACACTCCCCGTCTCGCCCCCCCAGCGAGCGGAAGTGCGTAATTGCCATTTCTCAGCGTCAAAAAAAAAAAAAAAAAAAAAAAAAAAAAAAAAAAAAAAAAAAAAAAAAAAAAAAAAAAAAAAAAAAAAAAAAGGTTAGGTTAGGTTAGGTTAGGTTAGGTTAGGTTAGGTTAGGTTAGGTTAGGTTAGGTTAGGTTAGGTTAGGTTAGGTTAGGTTAGGTTAGGTTAGGTTAGGTTAGGTTAGGTTAGGTTAGGTTAGGTTAGGTTAGGTTAGGTTAGGTTAGGTTAGGTTAGGTTAGGTTAGGTTAGGTTAGGTTAGGTTAGGTTAGGTTAGGTTAGGTTAGGTTAGGTTAGGTTAGGTTAGGTTAGGTTAGGTTAGGTTAGGTTAGGTTAGGTTAGGTTAGGTTAGGTTAGGTTAGGTTAGGTTAGGTTAGGTTAGGTTAGGTTAGGTTAGGTTAGGTTAGGTTAGGTTAGGTTAGGTTAGGTTAGGTTAGGTTAGGTTAGGTTAGGTTAGGTTAGGTTAGGTTAGGTTAGGTTAGGTTAGGTTAGGTTAGGTTAGGTTAGGTTAGGTTAGGTTAGGTTAGGTTAGGTTAGGTTAGGTTAGGTTAGGTTAGGTTAGGTTAGGTTAGGTTAGGTTAGGTTAGGTTAGGTTAGGTTAGGTTAGGTTAGGTTAGGTTAGGTTAGGTTAGGTTAGGTTAGGTTAGGTTAGGTTAGGTTAGGTTAGGTTAGGTTAGGTTAGGTTAGGTTAGGTTAGGTTAGGTTAGGTTAGGTTAGGTTAGGTTAGGTTAGGTTAGGTTAGGTTAGGTTAGGTTAGGTTAGGTTAGGTTAGGTTAGGTTAGGTTAGGTTAGGTTAGGTTAGGTTGGGGGATCCCCCACAGCGCATACTTCCACGCAGTATCCCCCGGGCAACGCCGTGTCTGACCACCGTAACGGAGTGGCAGACCGGCGGCTAAAGTGCGCTGTGAATTCGTAGTCTACAATTTTAATACTGTTTTTATTGCCTGAGAGTATTTTAATCTGCCTTGTGACTACGAACCTGCCGAGGCCATCATGCCAAAACAATCGCGGGACGCCTCCGGGCGTTTTTTAAAAACAAAAGGCCCTTCTCAGGGCCAACCCAAAGGCCCTTCTCAGGGCCACTCTGACGCTTCGGCGTCAGAGGCCAGCCGCGCGCCTTCTGCGACTGGCTTCTTCCGGAGGGCGGACGAGTCGTCCGATAATGACTCGCAAGTGTCAGATGCGGACGACCGTCTTTCGCAGAAGCGGTCGCAGCTGCGGAAGCGGCAGCGATCGCGGAACGATGGGTCTGGGGGCTCCTCGACCTCGGGGCCTTCGAGGGCCAAAGAGCCGGCGACCCATGTTCTGGGGCTCGCGGACGCCCAACGCCAGCTGGGGTCGATGGAAAAGGCGCGGCTCCAACTGGACCTAGAGGAGAGGGTCGCCGCCAGGGAGAAGAAGGCGCAAGTCGCCCGGTCGAGGGCTGGCTATGGTGCGTCCACCGTATTATATGCTGACCACTCCCTGGCGGAATTGGAGCGCATGGCGCAGGAAGACAGAGAGGAGGTCATAGAGGTCGCCTCAAGGTCCTCCAACTTAAAGGGGACCTTTCAAAAGGCCCTCAAATGCCGGGCTGCCAGCTTGTATGGCATAGTCACCGAGCTGGTGAAGCGAACGGCCACGGAAGAGACGCGGCAGCTGCAGGCGAGGGTGGATCGCCTGCAGGCGGAGGTCAGCCAGCTGCACCAGAAGCTGGCTGAGGCCACGGCCCGGCCTGCCCAATCTGCCCCAGGTCCGGTGGAAGGAGGCTCTTCCTCCCCCGCCGGCCTTGAGGCAATAATCCGCGGGGTGGTGATGGAGGAGCGGAACTTCATCAGGAGCTGCCTCGCGGGTATCGAAGACCGGCTCTTGCCAGAAAGGCGGCTCCGCCCTCCACTGGCGGCGGACAAGAGTCCGCCGTCAGTGGAGCCGGAGCCTACGCGCTTGGAGGGCGCGGCGTCGGGTGCGCAACCTCAGGCCTCGAAGCCCTCCAAGGGCAAAGGCAAGGGCAAGGGCAAGAGGAGCACGACGGCCTCTCACGCGCCCACCACGAGCGCGGAGGAGGCGCCTGGGTCGTCTGCTACTGCAGCAGCGCCCCGGAGCTCGCAGGAGGAAGACGCCCTTCTTCCCTCCACCACCCCGGCCAACATGTCATGGACGGAGGTGGTCAAGAAGGGCAAGAAGAAGAAGCCCGCAGCGCCCGCAGCGACTGCTGCAGCGGCCAAAAAGGCTCCAGCCGGCGGGAGGAAGCTGGTTCCTCCCAAAACCGCGGCGGTCGTGGTGACCATCACCCCGGAGGCCGCAGAGCGGGGCGAGACGTATGAGTCCGTCCTAAGACGGGCTCGTACCAACGCGGACCCCTCCCGGCTGGGGATTAGCGGCATCACGTGCCGCCGAACTCTAACCGGGGCTCGGATCTTCGAGTTCTCGGGGGAGCAGCGTGGCGCAAACGCGGACCTCTTTGCAACAAAAATGCAAGAGGTCATCGCGGATGCGGCAACGGTCGCCAGGCCTGTAAAGACTGCAGCCTTGGAGGTGGCCGATCTGGATGATTCGGTCACCAAAGAGGATGTGGTGGCGGCCGTTGCCGCAGCTGGAGGCTGCGTCGCTGGCGCGGTAAAGGGTGGAGCCATCAGGCCCGGCCGCCGCGGCATGGGCACCATCCGCGTCGAGTGCCCGATCGCCGCAGCTAGGGCCGTCCTTTCGGCGACCAAGGGGCGGCTGCCTGTGGGGCTCAGCTCGGCCGCAGTCCGGCCACTTGAAGACCAGCCTATGCGCTGCTTCAAGTGCTTCGCGTCCGGCCACACCCGAGCCACGTGTCCCTCCAAGTCCGACTGGGGAGACTCCTGCTACCAGTGCGGGCAGAAGGGACACAAGAGTGCCGCTTGCAGCGCAGCCACGCCACACTGCGCGGCGTGTGCCGCCAGTGGCCGCCCCGCGGCCCACAAGATGGCGGGCAGGGGCTGCAAGCCTCCCGCGAGGAAGGGCATAGTGCCGGCGCAGGTTCGCCCTGTTGCTGCCACCGCTGCCACCGTCGTCGCTGCTGTAGCTTCAGCGGCGGTGGCTGAGGAGGGTAATGCAATGCTGGAATAGTGGGTTCCGACTACCGCATCCTCCAGACGAACACCAACCACTGCAGAGCGGCCCAGGACCTGGTGGCGCAGGTCATGGCCGAGTGGTTGGTGAACGTAGCGGTGGTCGCCGAGCCCTACTCAATACCCGGCAGCTGGCTGGGTGACGAGGACGGCTTGGTGGCACTAGCGGCGCGGTCTTCCACAGACTCCCCTCCCCTCTCGCTATTAGAGAAGGGACCGGGATACGTGGCCGCCGCGTGGGGAGAGGTAGCCCTTGTGGGCGTCTATTTCTCCCCAAACCGCCCTTTGCAGGATTTCGAGAACTATCTCGGAATCCTGGCCGCCGTGGTCGGCAGGGCGGCGCCGCGTCAGGTCTCCGTACTGGGAGACCTGAATGCCAAGTCAGTGTCCTGGGGCAACCCGGCCACCGACGCACGCGGGCGGGCAGTGGAGATGTGGGCAGCCTCCTCTGGGCTCTCCCTCCTGAACAGAGGAAGCGTCCAGACATGCGTGCGGCGGCAGGGTGGCTCAATAGTGGATGTCACTTTCGCCACACCTGCGCTGGCCGCGCGCGTGTCGAACTGGCGGGTGGAGCCGGTGGAGACTATGTCGGACCACCGCTACGTGCGGTTCGACATCTCCACCGGTGGCCCAGGGGAGACGCGGCCCCCCTCGGCACGATCGCCGTTCCCGCGGTGGGCCCTGACCCACCTGGACAGGGAGGCGGCGGCGGAGGCGGCGTTCATCCAGGACTGGCTGTCGCCGCCCGCCGCTGGTCTGGACATGGATGCCGCTGCGCGGCAGCTGGGGGATTCCCTGACCGAGGTGTGCAACTCTAGCATGCCTCGGTCTCGCCGGCCGCCACCCAGGCGGGCCGTCTACTGGTGGTCGGCGGAGCTGGCGGAGCTCCGCGCAGCGTGCGTGCGGGCCAGGAGGGCCTACACGCGGAGTCGGCGGCGGCGTCGCAGAGACTTGGCCGACGAGGACCGCCTCTACGAGGCGTACGTGGAGGCCAAGACGGTCCTCGATCGGGCTATCGCCACGGCCAAGGACTCGGCGAGAGCCGAGATGCTGGAGGGTCTCGACAATGACCCCTTCGGGAGGCCATACAAGGTGGCGCGCAGCAAGCTGCGCCCCTTCGGCCCCCCCATTGTCGAGACCCTGGAGCCCTCCCTCCTGGACGGGGTGGTGCGGTCCCTGTTTCCACGCAGGGGCAGCTTCACCCCGCCAGTGATGGCTCCGCCGCCACCGCCGCCGCCGTCGCCGCACGGGGCGGAGGAGGAGGAGGCCCCGTCGGTCACGGAGTCTGAGCTGGGCGCGGCCATCGACCGTGTCCGCGCCAGGAAGAAGGCTCCGGGCCCCGACGGGGTCCCCGCAAGGGTGGTGGCGATCGCCGCCACCCAAATGGAGGCGCGGTTTCGGGACCTCTTCGACGCATGCTTCGCGTCGGGAAGGTTCCCGAAACCGTGGAAGGAGGGCCAGTTGTGCCTCCTTCGTAAGGAGGGCCGCCCGGCGGACTCCCCCTCGGCATACCGGCCGATCGTGCTCCTGCCGGATGTCGGGAAAATGTTTGAGGGGATAGTCGCCGCCCGCCTAAAGGAGCACCTGCGGGATGTCGGACCGGACTTGTCGGACGCTCAGTTCGGCTTTCGGGCTGAGCGTTCGACGGTGGACGCACTGGCCTGCCTCAAGGGGCAGGTGGAGGAGGCGATGCAGGCGGGGGACGGGTTGCTGGCGGTGTCGTTCGACATAGCCAACGCCTTCAACTCGATCCCCCACTCTACCATCATGGAGGCGCTCCGCTTCCACGGAGTGCCTCCATACCTGCGGCGTCTGCTGGCCAGCTACCTGGAGGACAGGGAGGTCCTCCTGGTGGACAGGTCTGGCCGAGTCCGGCGATATCCCGCCGAAGCCGGCGTCCCACAGGGGTCGGTCGTGGGGCCCCTGCTCTGGAACGTCGGCTACGATTGGCTCCTGCGGGGAACTCTCCCCCGGGGCGTTAGGGTCGTCTGCTACGCGGACGACACTCTCCTCACCGCCCGGGGGGAGAGTTTCGGAGAGGCGGCCAACTTGGCCTCGGCGGGCGGCTCCCTCATCGCGGGGAGGATCCGCCGCCTCGGCCTGACGGTGGCGCTGCACAAAACCGAGGCCGTGTACTTCCACGGTCCCCGGCAGCGGCAGCGCCCCCCGCCCGACGCCCACATCCACGTGGAGGGCGTCCGCATCGCGGTTAGGGCCCAGATGAAATATCTGGGCCTCGTGCTCGACAGCAGGTGGCGCTTCGGCCCGCACTTCCGCGGGCTGTCGGCGCGCCTGCTGAAGACCGCGGGCGCCCTCTCGTGGCTGCTCCCCAACGTGGGGGGGGCCAGCGTCCGATGCCGGCGACTCTACGCCGGCATCCTGAGGAGTATGGCCACCTACGGGGCCCCCATCTGGGAGGACTCCCTCCGGAGGAGGGAGAACGCCGCGGCCTTGCGGGCCCCGCAGAGGGCCATAGCCCAGCGGGTGGCGCGGACCTACCGCACGGTGGGCTTCGCGGCGGCGTGCGCTCTGGCGGGCACCCCGCCTTGGGAACTCGAGGCGTGGGTGCTCGCCAGAGTGTACGAGTGGACGGCGGGGCGGCGGGCGAGCGGAGAGCGCCCAGCCCCGCGTGAGAGAGAGGCCGTCCGGCGGGAGGCGAAGGAAGCCGTCGTCCGGCATTGGTCGACGGACCTCGCCACCGCGGTATTCGGTCGCCGCACACTCGACGCGATCGGGCCGCTCCTGCAAGAGTGGCTCGATCGGTCGCACGGGGTGGTCTCCTTCCGACTGGCGCAGGTGCTGACCGGCCACGGATGTTTCGGGGCCTACCTGCACCGCATCGGTCGGGAGGAGACACCGTCGTGCCGCGATTGCGGCGCGGCGGTGGACACGGCGCAGCACACCCTTGAGGGGTGCCCGTCGTGGTCGGAGCCGCGCCGCGACCTCGTTGCGGCGATCGGGCCGGACCTCTCGCTCCCCGGCGTGATCAACGCCATGCTGGGGGACGAGGGGTCCTGGGCGGCGGTAGCCTCCTTCTGTGAACAGGTCATGTCGCAGAAGGAGGCGGCGGAGCGCGCGCGCGAGGACGACCCCCTCGCGCCGGCGCTCCGCAGGCGGAGGAGGGGTCGGAGAAGACGTCAGTATGACGAGCACCTCCGACTCCTCCCTGGTGGAGGCCAGCAGGCAACGGGTGCGGGGGCACCCCTGCCTGCACTGCACGCGCCTTCACCAGCGCCGGACGGGAGTGGCCAGGTGTTCCCGGCCATTCCCGTCGCCCCCCAGCCCGGGGGGCACGTAGGGCCCGCCATCTAGGCGGGCACGCGCCAGAGGGCCGTGGACGCAGAACGTCTCCCACAGCCCTCCCAACAAGGCGCCGGAGGGAACACCGCTGAGTTTTAGTGGGTATACTGTCGCCGTCATGCGACAGGGAGTCCCACACTCCCCGTCTCGCCCCCCCAGCGAGCGGAAGTGCGTAATTGCCATTTCTCAGCGTCAAAAAAAAAAAAAAAAAAAAAAAAAAAAAAAGGTTAGGTTAGGTTAGGTTAGGTTAGGTTAGGTTAGGTTGGGGGATCCCCCACAGCGCATACTTCCACGCAGTATCCCCCGGGCAACGCCGTGTCTGACCACCGTAACGGAGTGGCAGACCGGCGGCTAAAGTGCGCTGTGAATTCGTAGTCTACAATTTTAATACTGTTTTTATTGCCTGAGAGTATTTTAATCTGCCTGTGACTACGAACCTGCCGAGGCCATCATGCCAAAACAATCGCGGGACGCCTCCGGGCGTTTTTTAAAAACAAAAGGCCCTTCTCAGGGCCAACCCAAAGGCCCTTCTCAGGGCCACTCCGACGCTTCGGCGTCAGAGGCCAGCCGCGCGCCTTCTGCGACTGGCTT
This sequence comes from Tholera decimalis, assembly GCA_943138885.2. Classification (NCBI taxonomy): domain Eukaryota; kingdom Metazoa; phylum Arthropoda; class Insecta; order Lepidoptera; family Noctuidae; genus Tholera; species Tholera decimalis. Next base: position 47,158 of record CALPBR020000039.1, read on the forward strand.
CTTCCGGAGAGCGGACGAGTCGTCCGATAATGACTCGCAAGTGTCAGATGCGGACGACCGTCTTTCGCAGAAGCGGTCGCAGCTGCGGAAGCGGCAGCGATCGCGGAACGATGGGTCTGGGGGCTCCTCGACCTCGGGGCCTTCGAGGGCCAAAGAGCCGGCGACCCATGTTCTGGGGCTCGCGGACGCCCAACGCCAGCTGGGGTCGATGGAAAAGGCGCGGCTCCAACTGGACCTAGAGGAGAGGGTCGCCGCCAGGGAGAAGAAGGCGCAAGTCGCCCGGTCGAGGGCTGGCTATGGTGCGTCCACGTTACTATATGCTGACCACTCCCTGGCGGAATTAGAGCGCATGGCGCAGGAAGACAGAGAGGAGGTCATGGAGGTCGCCTCAAGGTCCTCCAACTTAAAGGGGACCTTTCAAAAGGCCCTCAAATGCCGGGCTGCCAGCTTGTATGGCATAGTCACCGAGCTGGTGAAGCGAACGGCCACGGAAGAGACGCGGCAGCTGCAGGCGAGGGTGGATCGCCTGCAGGCGGAGGTCAGCCAGCTGCACCAGAAGCTGGCTGAGGCCACGGCCCGGCCTGCCCAATCTGCCCCAGGTCCGGTGGAAGGAGGCTCCTCCTCCCCCGCCGGCCTTGAGGCAATAATCCGCGGGGTGGTGATGGAGGAGCGGAACTTCATCAGGAGCTGCCTCGCGGGTATCGAAGACCGGCTCTTGCCAGAAAGGCGGCTCCGCCCTCCACTGGCGGCGGACAAGAGTCCGCCGTCAGTGGAGCCGGAGCCTACGCGCTTGGAGGGCGCGGCGTCGGGTGCGCAACCTCAGGCCTCGAAGCCCTCCAAGGGCAAAGGCAAGGGCAAGGGCAAGAGGAGCACGACGGCCTCTCACGCGCCCACCACGAGCGCGGAGGAGGCGCCTGGGTCGTCTGCTACTGCAGCAGCGCCCCGGAGCTCGCAGGAGGAAGACGCCCTTCTTCCCTCCACCACCCCGGCCAACATGTCATGGACGGAGGTGGTAAAGAAGGGCAAGAAGAAGAAGCCCGCAGCGCCCGCAGCGACTGCTGCAGCGGCCAAAAAGGCTCCAGCCGGCGGGAGGAAGCTGGTTCCTCCCAAAACCGCGGCGGTCGTGGTGACCATCACCCCGGAGGCCGCAGAGCGGGGCGAGACGTATGAGTCCGTCCTAAGACGGGCTCGTACCAACGCGGACCCCTCCCGGCTGGGGATTAGCGGCATCACGTGCCGCCGAACTCTAACCGGGGCTCGGATCTTCGAGTTCTCGGGGGAGCAGCGTGGCGCAAACGCGGACCTCTTTGCAACAAAAATGCAAGAGGTCATCGCGGATGCGGCAACGGTCGCCAGGCCTGTAAAGACTGCAGCCTTGGAGGTGGCCGATCTGGATGATTCGGTCACCAAAGAGGATGTGGTGGCGGCCGTTGCCGCAGCTGGAGGCTGCGTCGCTGGCGCGGTAAAGGGTGGAGCCATCAGGCCCGGCCGCCGCGGCATGGGCACCATCCGCGTCGAGTGCCCGATAGCCGCAGCTAGGGCCGTCCTTTCGGCGACCAAGGGGCGGCTGCCTGTGGGGCTCAGCTCGGCCGCAGTCCGGCCACTTGAAGACCAGCCTATGCGCTGCTTCAAGTGCTTCGCGTCCGGCCACACCCGAGCCACGTGTCCCTCCAAGTCCGACTGGGGAGACTCCTGCTACCAGTGCGGGCAGAAGGGACACAAGAGTGCCGCTTGCAGCGCAGCCACGCCACATTGCGCGGCGTGTGCCGCCAGTGGCCGCCCCGCGGCCCACAAGATGGCGGGCAGGAGCTGCAAGCCTCCCGCGAGGAAGGGCATAGTGCCGGCGCAGGTTCGCCCTGTTGCTGCCACCGCTGCCACCGTCGTCGCTGCTGTAGCTTCAGCGGCGGTGGCTGAGGAGGGTAATGCGATGCTGGAATAGTGGGTTCCGACTACCGCATCCTCCAGACGAACACCAACCACTGCAGAGCAGCCCAGGACCTGGTGGCGCAGGTCATGGCCGAGTGGTTGGTGAACGTAGCGGTGGTCGCCGAGCCCTACTCAATACCCGGCAGCTGGCTGGGTGACGAGGACGGCTTGGTGGCACTAGCGGCGCGGTCTTCCACAGACTCCCCTCCCCTCTCGCTATTAGAGAAGGGACCGGGATACGTGGCCGCCGCGTGGGGAGAGATGGCCCTTGTGGGCGTCTATTTCTCCCCAAACCGCCCTTTGCAGGATTTCGAGAACTATCTCGGAATCCTGGCCGCCGTGGTCGACAGGGCGGCGCCGCGTCAGGTCTCCGTACTGGGAGACCTGAATGCCAAGTCAGTGTCCTGGGGCAACCCGGCCACCGACGCACGCGGGCGGGCAGTGGAGATGTGGGCAGCCTCCTCTGGGCTCTCCCTCCTGAACAGAGGAAGCGTCCAGACATGCGTGCGGCGGCAGGGTGGCTCAATAGTGGATGTCACTTTCGCCGCACCTGCGCTGGCCGCGCGCGTGTCGAACTGGCGGGTGGAGCCGGTGGAGACTATGTCGGACCACCGCTACGTGCGGTTCGACATCTCCACCGGTGGCCCAGGGGAGACACGGCCCCCCTCGGCACGATCGCCGTTCCCGCGGTGGGCCCTGACCCACCTGGACAGGGAGGCGGCGGCGGAGGCGGCGTTCATCCAGGACTGGCTGTCGCCGCCCGCCGCTGGTCTGGACGTGGACGCCGCTGCGCGGCAGCTGGGGGATTCCCTGACCGAGGTGTGCAACTCTAGCATGCCTCGGTCTCGCCGGCCGCCACCCAGGCGTGCCGTCTACTGGTGGTCGGCGGAGCTGGCGGAGCTCCGCGCAGCGTGCGTGCGGGCCAGGAGGGCCTACACGCGGAGTCGGCGGCGGCGTCGCAGAGACTTGGCCGACGAGGACCGCCTCTACGAGGCGTACGTGGTGGCCAAGACGGTCCTCGATCGGGCTATCGCCACGGCCAAGGACTCGGCGAGAGCCGAGATGCTGGAGGGTCTCGACAACGACCCCTTCGGGAGGCCATACAAGGTGGCGCGCAGCAAGCTGCGCCCCTTCGGCCCCCCCGTTGCCGAGACCCTGGAGCCCTCCCTCCTGGACGGGGTGGTGCGGTCCCTGTTTCCACGCAGGGGCAGCTTCACCCCGCCAGTGATGGCTCCGCCGCCGCCGCCGCCGCACGTTGCGGAGGAGGAGGAGGCCCCGCCGGTCACGGAGTCGGAGCTCGGCGCGGCCATCGACCGTGCCCGCGCCGGGAAGAAGGCTCCGGGCCCCGACGGGGTCCCCGCAAGGGTGGTGGCGATCGCCGCCACCCAAATGGAGGCGCGGTTTCGGGACCTCTTCGACGCATGCTTCGCGTCGGGGAGGTTCCCGAAACCGTGGAAGGAGGGCCTATTGTGCCTCCTTCGCAAGGAGGGCCGCCCGGCGGACTCCCCCTCGGCATACCGGCCGATCATGCTCCTGGCAGACGTCGGGAAAATGTTCGAGGGGATAGTCGCCGCCCGCCTAAAGGAGCACCTGCGGGATGTCGGACCGGACTTGTCGGACGCTCAGTTCGGCTTTCGGGCTGAGCGTTCGACGGTGGACGCACTGGCCTGCCTCAAGGGGCAGGTGGAGGAGGCGATGCAGGCGGGGGACGGGTTGCTGGCGGTGTCGTTCGACATAGCCAACGCCTTCAACTCGATCCCCCACTCTACCATCATGGAGGCGCTCCGCTTCCACGGAGTGCCTCCATACCTGCGGCGTCTGCTGGCCAGCTACCTGGAGGACAGGGAGGTCCTCCTGGTGGACAGGTCTGGCCGAGTCCGGCGATATCCCGCCGAAGCCGGCGTCCCACAGGGGTCGGTCGTGGGGCCCCTGCTCTGGAACGTCGGCTACGATTGGCTCCTGCGGGGAACTCTCCCCCGGGGCGTTAGGGTCGTCTGCTACGCGGACGACACTCTCCTCACCGCCCGGGGGGAGAGTTTCGGAGAGGCGGCCAACTTGGCCTCGGCGGGCGGCTCCCTCATCGCGGGGAGGATCCGCCGCCTCGGCCTGACGGTGGCGCTGCACAAAACCGAGGCCGTGTACTTCCACGGTCCCCGGCAGCGGCAGCGCCCCCCGCCCGACGCCCACATCCACGTGGAGGGCGTCCGCATCGCGGTCGGGGCCCAGATGAAATATCTGGGCCTCGTGCTTGACAGCAGGTGGCGCTTCGGCCCGCACTTCCGCGGGCTGTCGGCGCGCCTGCTGAAGACCGCGGGCGCCCTCTCGTGGCTGCTCCCCAACGTGGGGGGGCCCAGCGTCCGATGCCGGCGACTCTACGCCGGCATCCTGAGGAGTATGGCCACCTACGGGGCCCCCATCTGGGAGGACTCCCTCCGGAGGAGGGAGAACGCCGCGGCCTTGCGGGCCCCGCAGAGGGCCATAGCCCAGCGGGTGGCGCGGACCTACCGCACGGTGGGCTTCGCGGCGGCGTGCGCTCTGGCGGGCACCCCGCCTTGGGAACTCGAGGCGTGGGTGCTCGCCAGAGTGTACGAGTGGACGGCGGGGCGGCGGGCGAGCGGAGAGCGCCCAGCCCCGCGTGAGAGGGAGGCCGTCCGGCGGGAGGCGAAGGAAGCCGTCGTCCGGCATTGGTCGACGGACCTCGCCACCGCGGTATTCGGTCGCCGCACACTCGACGCGATCGGGCCGCTCCTGCAAGAGTGGCTCGATCGGTCGCACGGGGTGGTCTCCTTCCGACTGGCGCAGGTGCTGACCGGCCACGGATGTTTCGGGGCCTACCTGCACCGCATCGGTCGGGAGGAGACACCGTCGTGCCGCGATTGCGGCGCGGCGGTGGACACGGCGCAGCACACCCTTGAGGGGTGCCCGTCGTGGTCGGAGCCGCGCCGCGACCTCGTTGCGGCGATCGGGCCGGACCTCTCGCTCCCCGGCGTGATCAACGCCATGCTGGGGGACGAGGGGTCCTGGGCGGCGGTAGCCTCCTTCTGTGAACAGGTCATGTCGCAGAAGGAGGCGGCGGAGCGCGCGCGCGAGGACGACCCCCTCGCGCCGGCGCTCCGCAGGCGGAGGAGGGGTCGGAGAAGACGTCAGTATGACGAGCACCTCCGACTCCTCCCTGGTGGAGGCCAGCAGGCAACGGGTGCGGGGGCACCCCTGCCTGCACTGCACGCGCCTTCACCAGCGCCGGACGGGAGTGGCCAGGTGTTCCCGGCCAATCCCGTCGCCCCCCAGCCCGGGGGGCACGTAGGGCCCGCCATCTAGGCGGGCACGCGCCAGAGGGCCGTGGACGCAGAACGTCTCCCACAGCCCTCCCAACAAGGCGCCGGAGGGAACACCGCTGAGTTTTAGTGGGTATACTGTCGCCGTCATGCGACAGGGAGTCCCACACTCCCCGTCTCGCCCCCCCAGCGAGCGGAAGTGCGTAATTGCCATTTCTCAGCGTCAAAAAAAAAAAAAAAAAAAAAAAAAAAAAAAAAGGTTAGGTTAGGTTAGGTTAGGTTAGGTTAGGTTAGGTTAGGTTAGGTTGCGGCAGGGTGGCTCAATAGTGGATGTCACTTTCGCCACACCTGCGCTGGCCGCGCGCGTGTCGAACTGGCGGGTGGAGCCGGTGGAGACTATGTCGGACCACCGCTACGTGCGGTTCGACATCTCCACCGGTGGCCCAGGGGAGACGCGGCCCCCCTCGGCACGATCGCCGTTCCCGCGGTGGGCCCTGACCCACCTGGACAGGGAGGCGGCGGCGGAGGCGGCGTTCATCCAGGACTGGCTGTCGCCGCCCGCCGCTGGTCTGGACATGGATGCCGCTGCGCGGCAGCTGGGGGATTCCCTGACCGAGGTGTGCAACTCTAGCATGCCTCGGTCTCGCCGGCCGCCACCCAGGCGGGCCGTCTACTGGTGGTCGGCGGAGCTGGCGGAGCTCCGCGCAGCGTGCGTGCGGGCCAGGAGGGCCTACACGCGGAGTCGGCGGCGGCGTCGCAGAGACTTGGCCGACGAGGACCGCCTCTACGAGGCGTACGTGGAGGCCAAGACGGTCCTCGATCGGGCTATCGCCACGGCCAAGGACTCGGCGAGAGCCGAGATGCTGGAGGGTCTCGACAATGACCCCTTCGGGAGGCCATACAAGGTGGCGCGCAGCAAGCTGCGCCCCTTCGGCCCCCCCATTGTCGAGACCCTGGAGCCCTCCCTCCTGGACGGGGTGGTGCGGTCCCTGTTTCCACGCAGGGGCAGCTTCACCCCGCCAGTGATGGCTCCGCCGCCACCGCCGCCGCCGTCGCCGCACGGGGCGGAGGAGGAGGAGGCCCCGTCGGTCACGGAGTCTGAGCTGGGCGCGGCCATCGACCGTGTCCGCGCCAGGAAGAAGGCTCCGGGCCCCGACGGGGTCCCCGCAAGGGTGGTGGCGATCGCCGCCACCCAAATGGAGGCGCGGTTTCGGGACCTCTTCGACGCATGCTTCGCGTCGGGAAGGTTCCCGAAACCGTGGAAGGAGGGCCAGTTGTGCCTCCTTCGTAAGGAGGGCCGCCCGGCGGACTCCCCCTCGGCATACCGGCCGATCGTGCTCCTGCCGGATGTCGGGAAAATGTTTGAGGGGATAGTCGCCGCCCGCCTAAAGGAGCACCTGCGGGATGTCGGACCGGACTTGTCGGACGCTCAGTTCGGCTTTCGGGCTGAGCGTTCGACGGTGGACGCACTGGCCTGCCTCAAGGGGCAGGTGGAGGAGGCGATGCAGGCGGGGGACGGGTTGCTGGCGGTGTCGTTCGACATAGCCAACGCCTTCAACTCGATCCCCCACTCTACCATCATGGAGGCGCTCCGCTTCCACGGAGTGCCTCCATACCTGCGGCGTCTGCTGGCCAGCTACCTGGAGGACAGGGAGGTCCTCCTGGTGGACAGGTCTGGCCGAGTCCGGCGATATCCCGCCGAAGCCGGCGTCCCACAGGGGTCGGTCGTGGGGCCCCTGCTCTGGAACGTCGGCTACGATTGGCTCCTGCGGGGAACTCTCCCCCGGGGCGTTAGGGTCGTCTGCTACGCGGACGACACTCTCCTCACCGCCCGGGGGGAGAGTTTCGGAGAGGCGGCCAACTTGGCCTCGGCGGGCGGCTCCCTCATCGCGGGGAGGATCCGCCGCCTCGGCCTGACGGTGGCGCTGCACAAAACCGAGGCCGTGTACTTCCACGGTCCCCGGCAGCGGCAGCGCCCCCCGCCCGACGCCCACATCCACGTGGAGGGCGTCCGCATCGCGGTTAGGGCCCAGATGAAATATCTGGGCCTCGTGCTCGACAGCAGGTGGCGCTTCGGCCCGCACTTCCGCGGGCTGTCGGCGCGCCTGCTGAAGACCGCGGGCGCCCTCTCGTGGCTGCTCCCCAACGTGGGGGGGGCCAGCGTCCGATGCCGGCGACTCTACGCCGGCATCCTGAGGAGTATGGCCACCTACGGGGCCCCCATCTGGGAGGACTCCCTCCGGAGGAGGGAGAACGCCGCGGCCTTGCGGGCCCCGCAGAGGGCCATAGCCCAGCGGGTGGCGCGGACCTACCGCACGGTGGGCTTCGCGGCGGCGTGCGCTCTGGCGGGCACCCCGCCTTGGGAACTCGAGGCGTGGGTGCTCGCCAGAGTGTACGAGTGGACGGCGGGGCGGCGGGCGAGCGGAGAGCGCCCAGCCCCGCGTGAGAGAGAGGCCGTCCGGCGGGAGGCGAAGGAAGCCGTCGTCCGGCATTGGTCGACGGACCTCGCCACCGCGGTATTCGGTCGCCGCACACTCGACGCGATCGGGCCGCTCCTGCAAGAGTGGCTCGATCGGTCGCACGGGGTGGTCTCCTTCCGACTGGCGCAGGTGCTGACCGGCCACGGATGTTTCGGGGCCTACCTGCACCGCATCGGTCGGGAGGAGACACCGTCGTGCCGCGATTGCGGCGCGGCGGTGGACACGGCGCAGCACACCCTTGAGGGGTGCCCGTCGTGGTCGGAGCCGCGCCGCGACCTCGTTGCGGCGATCGGGCCGGACCTCTCGCTCCCCGGCGTGATCAACGCCATGCTGGGGGACGAGGGGTCCTGGGCGGCGGTAGCCTCCTTCTGTGAACAGGTCATGTCGCAGAAGGAGGCGGCGGAGCGCGCGCGCGAGGACGACCCCCTCGCGCCGGCGCTCCGCAGGCGGAGGAGGGGTCGGAGAAGACGTCAGTATGACGAGCACCTCCGACTCCTCCCTGGTGGAGGCCAGCAGGCAACGGGTGCGGGGGCACCCCTGCCTGCACTGCACGCGCCTTCACCAGCGCCGGACGGGAGTGGCCAGGTGTTCCCGGCCATTCCCGTCGCCCCCCAGCCCGGGGGGCACGTAGGGCCCGCCATCTAGGCGGGCACGCGCCAGAGGGCCGTGGACGCAGAACGTCTCCCACAGCCCTCCCAACAAGGCGCCGGAGGGAACACCGCTGAGTTTTAGTGGGTATACTGTCGCCGTCATGCGACAGGGAGTCCCACACTCCCCGTCTCGCCCCCCCAGCGAGCGGAAGTGCGTAATTGCCATTTCTCAGCGTCAAAAAAAAAAAAAAAAAAAAAAAAAAAAAAAAAAAAAAAAAAAAAAAAAAAAAAAAAAAGGTTAGGTTAGGTTAGGTTAGGTTAGGTTAGGTTAGGTTAGGTTAGGTTAGGTTAGGTTAGGTTAGGTTAGGTTGGGGGATCCCCCACAGCGCATACTTCCACGCAGTATCCCCCGGGCAACGCCGTGTCTGACCACCGTAACGGAGTGGCAGACCGGCGGCTAAAGTGCGCTGTGACATCGTAGACTTTTATTGAAATACTGTTTTACCTGCCGGATTTTATTTTAATTGCTGTGTGTCTACGATAAGATGAAAAAGAAACCAAGCCGTGACGCCTCAGGGCGCTTTTTATCACATCGCTCCTCTCAGGACGATCTAAACGGCCCTTCTCAGGGCCACGCCGACGGCGCTTCGGCGTCGGAAGCTGACCGCGCACCATCTGCGGCCAGCTTCTTTTGCAGGCCAGACGAGGTGTCGGACTCTGACGACTCCAATGCAGGCACGTCGGCGGCTGAATACGACCGTACGAAGCGGAAGTTTGAGTCCGAGACCTCCTCTGGATCGGCCGTAGCTAGGACGAAGAAAAAGCTGAAGTCTAAAAGGGCCTCGAGCCCTTCCTTGACCTCCACCTCGCCTTGCACCCACGATGTGGGCTTATTGGAGGCCGAGCGCCGCCCGAACCTGGCCAAGCGGGTGCAGGCCCAGCAGGACCTCGAGGAGCGGGTCGCTGCCAAGGAGCAGCAGGCGCGCGCTGCCCGGGCCAAGTCCGGGTACGGCGCGTCCCTCCTCCAGTACGCGGACCGCTCCTTGGGCGAGCTGGAGAAGATGGCGGAGGAGGATGAGGGGGAGATCATTGAGATCGCCACCAAGTCCTCCCACCTGAAGGGCACCTTTCAGAAGGCCCTCAAGTGCCGGGCCGCGAGCATGCGCGCTATTATCCAGGAGGTGGCCCAGCGCACTGCGTCAGAAGAAACACGGCAGCTGCAGGCGCGCGTCGACCGCCTGCAGCTTGAGGTCAGCCAGCTGCACAAGAAGCTGGCTGAGGCCACGGCCCGGCCCATCCAGGCGGAACGGGCACCAGAAGCGGTGGCCCCCCTCTCCTCCTCCTCCTCCTCCTCCTCCTCCAACCTGGAGGAAATTATTAGGAGGGTCATAGCGGAGGAGAGAAACTTTACTAGGGCCTGCCTCGCGGGCATAGAGGACCGGCTCCTGCCGGAAAGGCGACTCCGCCCGCCGCTAGCGGCGGACAAGAGTTCGCCCCAGACGGAGCCGGAACCCGTGCCCCAGGCGGGCCCGGCAGCGGGCGCCCAACCCACTGGGAAGGGCAAAGGCAGGGGCAAGAGGAGCAAAGCGGCTCCTCCTCCTCCGCAAGCCCCTACCACCACGAGCCCAGAGGGAGCGCCCGAGCCGGTGCCCGGGCCCTCCTCCGCTACCCAGCCGGCCCCTCCCCAGATGAAACAGGACGCCCTTCTTCCCTCCACCACCCCGGCCAACATGTCGTGGACGGAGGTGGTCAAGAAGGGCAAGAAGAGGAAGCCCGCAGCGCCCGCAGCGTCCGCAGCGCCCGCAGCGACCGCTCCCCCAGCCAAGACGGCTCCAGCCGCCGGCAGGAAACTGCCTCCTCCTCCCCGAACCGCGGCCGTCGTGGTGAAAATCACCCCGGAGGCCGCGGAGCGGGGGGCGACGTACGAGTCCGTCCTCAGACGGGCCCGTACTAACGCTGATCCCACCCAACTCGGGATCAGCAACATAACCTGCCGGCGGACCATGACCGGGGCTCGAATCTTCGAGTTCGGGGGGGAGCGGCGCGAGAGTAACGCCGACCTCTTCGCGGATAAACTGCGGGAGGTCATAGCGGACGCGGCAACGGTCGCCAGGCCCGTAAAGACCGCACCCCTGGAGGTGGCCGACGTCGATGACTCGGCCACCAGGGAGGACGTGGTGGCGGCCGTTGCGGCGGCGGGTGGCTGCGACGTCAGCGCGGTGAGGTGCGGGCCCATCAGGCCTGGCCGCCGCGGCATGGGCACCACGCGCGTGGAGTGCCCCATCGTCGCCGCCAGGGCTCTCCTCGCTGCGACCAAGGGGCGGCTGCCCCTGGGCCTGAGCACGGCCGTGGTGCGAGCGCTTGAAGACGGCCCGATGCGCTGCTTCAAGTGCTTCGCACTCGGCCACACCCGGGCCACGTGTCCCTCCAAGGCCGACTGGGGGGACGCGTGCTACCGCTGCGGGCTCCAGGGGCACAAAAATGCTGCCTGCGGCGCCGCCACGCCGCATTGCGTGACGTGCGCCGCCAGTGGCCGCCCTGCCGACCACAAGATGGCGGGCGGGAGCTGTAAGCCCCCCGTCAAAAAGGGAGTGGTGCAGGCGCAGGTCCGACCTGCCGCCTCCGCCGCCACCGCCGTCGTCGTCGCCGCCGCAGCTCCAGCGGCGGCAACAGAGGGGGGAGCAATGACGATCGATGGATAGGGTCGACCGTCATCGCTTCCTCCAGGCGAACACCAACCACTGTAAAGCGGCCCAGGATCTGGTGGTCCAGGTCATGGCCGAGTGGTTGGTGAACGTGGCGGCGGTCGCCGAGCCGTACTCGATCCCCGGCAGCTGGCTGGGCGACGAGGACGGCTTGGTGGCACTAGCGGCGCGGTCTTCCACGGACTCCCCTCCCCTCTCGCTATTAGAGAAGGGACCGGGATACGTGGCCGCCGCGTGGGGAGACTCGGCCCTCGTGGCCGTGTACTTCTCCCCAAACCGCTCCCTGCAGGACTTCGAGGACTTTCTCGGGGTCCTGGCCGCCGTGGTCGGCAGGGCGGCGCCGCGTCAGGTCGTAGTCTTGGGCGACCTGAACGCCAAGTCGGCAGCCTGGGGCAACCCGGCCGCCTCGTGCAACGTCCGAGGTCGCGCCGTGGAGCTCTGGGCGGCCACGTCCGGCGTCTCCCTGCTCAACAGGGGGGCGGTCCACACGTGTGTGCGGCAGCGGGGAGGGTCGGTGGTGGACGTTTCGTTCGCCACCCCCGCGATAGCCGCCCGCGTCGTGGACTGGCGGGTGGAGTTGGTGGAGACCTTGTCGGACCACCGCTACGTGCGGTTCGACATCGTCTCCGCCAGGGGCTCCGGAGAGTCCGCTGGGTCGGGGCAATCGCCGTTCCCGCGGTGGGCCCTGACCCACCTGGACAGGGAGGCGGCGGCGGAGGCGGCGTTCATCCAGGACTGGCTGTCGCCGCCCGCCGCCGGTCCGGACGTGGACACCGCTGCGCGGCAGCTGGGGGATTCCCTGACCGAGGTGTGCAACTCCAGCATGCCTCGGTCTCGCCGGCCGCCAGCCAGACGGGCCGTGTACTGGTGGTCGGCGGAGCTGGCGGAGCTCCGTGCAGCGTGCGTGCGGGCCAGGAGGGCCTACACGCGGAGTCGGCGGCGGCGTCGCAGAGACTTGGCCGACGAGGACCGCCTCTACGAGGCGTACGTGGAGGCCAAGACGGTCCTCGATCGGGCTATCGCCACGGCCAAGGACTCGGCGAGAGCCGAGATGCTGGAGGGTCTCGACAATGACCCCTTCGGGAGGCCATACAAGGTGGCGCGCAGCAAGCTGCGCCCCTTCGGCCCCCCCATTGTCGAGACCCTGGAGCCCTCCCTCCTGGACGGGGTGGTGCGGTCCCTGTTTCCACGCAGGGGCAGCTTCACCCCGCCAGTGATGGCTCCGCCGCCACCGCCGCCGCCGTCGCCGCACGGGGCGGAGGAGGAGGAGGCCCCGTCGGTCACGGAGTCTGAGCTGGGCGCGGCCATCGACCGTGTCCGCGCCAGGAAGAAGGCTCCGGGCCCCGACGGGGTCCCCGCAAGGGTGGTGGCGATCGCCGCCACCCAAATGGAGGCGCGGTTTCGGGACCTCTTCGACGCATGCTTCGCGTCGGGAAGGTTCCCGAAACCGTGGAAGGAGGGCCAGTTGTGCCTCCTTCGTAAGGAAGGCCGCCCGGCGGACTCCCCCTCGGCATACCGGCCGATCGTGCTCCTGCCGGATGTCGGGAAAATGTTTGAGGGGATAGTCGCCGCCCGCCTAAAGGAGCACCTGCGGGATGTCGGACCGGACTTGTCGGACGCTCAGTTCGGCTTTCGGGCTGAGCGTTCGACGGTGGACGCACTGGCCTGCCTCAAGGGGCAGGTGGAGGAGGCGATGCAGGCGGGGGACGGGTTGCTGGCGGTGTCGTTCGACATAGCCAACGCCTTCAACTCGATCCCCCACTCTACCATCATGGAGGCGCTCCGCTTCCACGGAGTGCCTCCATACCTGCGGCGTCTGCTGGCCAGCTACCTGGAGGACAGGGAGGTCCTCCTGGTGGACAGGTCTGGCCGAGTCCGGCGATATCCCGCCGAAGCCGGCGTCCCACAGGGGTCGGTCGTGGGGCCCCTGCTCTGGAACGTCGGCTACGATTGGCTCCTGCGGGGAACTCTCCCCCGGGGCGTTAGGGTCGTCTGCTACGCGGACGACACTCTCCTCACCGCCCGGGGGGAGAGTTTCGGAGAGGCGGCCAACTTGGCCTCGGCGGGCGGCTCCCTCATCGCGGGGAGGATCCGCCGCCTCGGCCTGACGGTGGCGCTGCACAAAACCGAGGCCGTGTACTTCCACGGTCCTCGGCAGCGGCAGCGCCCCCCGCCCGACGCCCACATCCACGTGGAGGGCGTCCGCATCGCGGTCGGGGCCCAGATGAAATATCTGGGCCTCGTGCTTGACAGCAGGTGGCGCTTCGGCCCGCACTTCCGCGGGCTGTCGGCGCGCCTGCTGAAGACCGCGGGCGCCCTCTCGTGGCTTCTCCCCAACGTGGGGGGGCCCAGCGTCCGATGCCGGCGACTCTACGCCGGCATCCTGAGGAGTATGGCCACCTACGGGGCCCCCATCTGGGAGGACTCCCTTCGGAGGAGGGAGAACGCCGCGGCCTTGCGGGCCCCGCAGAGGGCCATAGCCCAGCGGGTGGCGCGGACCTACCGCACGGTGGGCTTCGCGGCGGCGTGCGCTCTGGCGGGCACCCCGCCTTGGGAACTCGAGGCGTGGGTGCTCGCCAGAGTGTACGAGTGGACGGCGGGGCGGCGGGCGAGTGGAGAGCGCCCAGCCCCGCGTGAGAGGGAGGCCGTCCGGCGGGAGGCGAAGGAAGCCGTCGTCCGGCATTGGTCGACGGACCTCGCCACCGCGGTATTCGGTCGCCGCACACTCGACGCGATCGGGCCGCTCCTGCAAGAGTGGCTCGATCGGTCGCACGGGGTGGTCTCCTTCCGACTGGCGCAGGTGCTGACCGGCCACGGATGCTTCGGGGCCTACCTGCACCGCATCGGTCGGGAGGAGACACCGTCGTGCTGCGATTGTGGCGCGGCGGTGGACACGGCGCAGCACACCCTGGAGGAGTGCCCGTCGTGGTCGGAGCCGCGCCGCGATCTCGTTGCGGCGATCGGGCCGGACCTCTCGCTCCCCGGCGTGATCAACGCCATGCTGGGGGACGAGGGGTCCTGGGCGGCGGTAGCCTCCTTCTGTGAACAGGTCATGTCGCAGAAGGAGGCGGCGGAGCGCGCGCGCGAGGACGACCCTCTCGCGCCGGCGCTCCGCAGGCGGAGGAGGGGTCGGAGAAGACGTCAGTATGACGAGCACCTCCGACTCCTCCCTGGTGGAGGCCAGCAGGCAACGGGTGCGGGGGCACCCCTGCCTGCATCGCACGCGCCTTCACCAGCGCCGGACGGGAGTGGCCAGGTGTTCCCGGCCATTCCCGTCGCCCCCCAGCCCGGGGGGCACGTAGGGCCCGCCATCTAGGCGGGCACGCGCCAGAGGGCCGTGGACGCAGAATGTCTCCCACAGCCCTCCCAACAAGGCGCCGGAGGGAACACCGCTGAGTTTTAGTGGGTATACTGTCGCCGTCATGCGACAGGGAGTCCCACACTCCCCGTCTCGCCCCCCAGCGAGCGGAAGTGCGTAATTGCCATTTCTCAGCGTCAAAAAAAAAAAAAAAAAAAAGGTTAGGTTAGGTTAGGTTAGGTTAGGTTAGGTTAGGTTAGGTTAGGTTAGGTTAGGTTAGGTTGGGCCCCGCCGGCCTTGAGGCAATAATCCGCGGGGTGGTGATGGAGGAGCGGAACTTCATCAGGAGCTGCCTCGCGGGTATCGAAGACCGGCTCTTGCCAGAAAGGCGGCTCCGCCCTCCACTGGCGGCGGACAAGAGTCCGCCGTCAGTGGAGCCGGAGCCTACGCGCTTGGAGGGCGCGGCGTCGGGTGCGCAACCTCAGGCCTCGAAGCCCTCCAAGGGCAAAGGCAAGGGCAAGGGCAAGAGGAGCACGACGGCCTCTCACGCGCCCACCACGAGCGCGGAGGAGGCGCCTGGGTCGTCTGCTACTGCAGCAGCGCCCCGGAGCTCGCAGGAGGAAGACGCCCTTCTTCCCTCCACCACCCCGGCCAACATGTCATGGACGGAGGTGGTCAAGAAGGGCAAGAAGAAGAAGCCCGCAGCGCCCGCAGCGACTGCTGCAGCGGCCAAAAAGGCTCCAGCCGGCGGGAGGAAGCTGGTTCCTCCCAAAACCGCGGCGGTCGTGGTGACCATCACCCCGGAGGCCGCAGAGCGGGGCGAGACGTATGAGTCCGTCCTAAGACGGGCTCGTACCAACGCGGACCCCTCCCGGCTGGGGATTAGCGGCATCACGTGCCGCCGAACTCTAACCGGGGCTCGGATCTTCGAGTTCTCGGGGGAGCAGCGTGGCGCAAACGCGGACCTCTTTGCAACAAAAATGCAAGAGGTCATCGCGGATGCGGCAACGGTCGCCAGGCCTGTAAAGACTGCAGCCTTGGAGGTGGCCGATCTGGATGATTCGGTCACCAAAGAGGATGTGGTGGCGGCCGTTGCCGCAGCTGGAGGCTGCGTCGCTGGCGCGGTAAAGGGTGGAGCCATCAGGCCCGGCCGCCGCGGCATGGGCACCATCCGCGTCGAGTGCCCGATCGCCGCAGCTAGGGCCGTCCTTTCGGCGACCAAGGGGCGGCTGCCTGTGGGGCTCAGCTCGGCCGCAGTCCGGCCACTTGAAGACCAGCCTATGCGCTGCTTCAAGTGCTTCGCGTCCGGCCACACCCGAGCCACGTGTCCCTCCAAGTCCGACTGGGGAGACTCCTGCTACCAGTGCGGGCAGAAGGGACACAAGAGTGCCGCTTGCAGCGCAGCCACGCCACACTGCGCGGCGTGTGCCGCCAGTGGCCGCCCCGCGGCCCACAAGATGGCGGGCAGGGGCTGCAAGCCTCCCGCGAGGAAGGGCATAGTGCCGGCGCAGGTTCGCCCTGTTGCTGCCACCGCTGCCACCGTCGTCGCTGCTGTAGCTTCAGCGGCGGTGGCTGAGGAGGGTAATGCAATGCTGGAATAGTGGGTTCCGACTACCGCATCCTCCAGACGAACACCAACCACTGCAGAGCGGCCCAGGACCTGGTGGCGCAGGTCATGGCCGAGTGGTTGGTGAACGTAGCGGTGGTCGCCGAGCCCTACTCAATACCCGGCAGCTGGCTGGGTGACGAGGACGGCTTGGTGGCACTAGCGGCGCGGTCTTCCACAGACTCCCCTCCCCTCTCGCTATTAGAGAAGGGACCGGGATACGTGGCCGCCGCGTGGGGAGAGGTAGCCCTTGTGGGCGTCTATTTCTCCCCAAACCGCCCTTTGCAGGATTTCGAGAACTATCTCGGAATCCTGGCCGCCGTGGTCGGCAGGGCGGCGCCGCGTCAGGTCTCCGTACTGGGAGACCTGAATGCCAAGTCAGTGTCCTGGGGCAACCCGGCCACCGACGCACGCGGGCGGGCAGTGGAGATGTGGGCAGCCTCCTCTGGGCTCTCCCTCCTGAACAGAGGAAGCGTCCAGACATGCGTGCGGCGGCAGGGTGGCTCAATAGTGGATGTCACTTTCGCCACACCTGCGCTGGCCGCGCGCGTGTCGAACTGGCGGGTGGAGCCGGTGGAGACTATGTCGGACCACCGCTACGTGCGGTTCGACATCTCCACCGGTGGCCCAGGGGAGACGCGGCCCCCCTCGGCACGATCGCCGTTCCCGCGGTGGGCCCTGACCCACCTGGACAGGGAGGCGGCGGCGGAGGCGGCGTTCATCCAGGACTGGCTGTCGCCGCCCGCCGCTGGTCTGGACATGGATGCCGCTGCGCGGCAGCTGGGGGATTCCCTGACCGAGGTGTGCAACTCTAGCATGCCTCGGTCTCGCCGGCCGCCACCCAGGCGGGCCGTCTACTGGTGGTCGGCGGAGCTGGCGGAGCTCCGCGCAGCGTGCGTGCGGGCCAGGAGGGCCTACACGCGGAGTCGGCGGCGGCGTCGCAGAGACTTGGCCGACGAGGACCGCCTCTACGAGGCGTACGTGGAGGCCAAGACGGTCCTCGATCGGGCTATCGCCACGGCCAAGGACTCGGCGAGAGCCGAGATGCTGGAGGGTCTCGACAATGACCCCTTCGGGAGGCCATACAAGGTGGCGCGCAGCAAGCTGCGCCCCTTCGGCCCCCCCATTGTCGAGACCCTGGAGCCCTCCCTCCTGGACGGGGTGGTGCGGTCCCTGTTTCCACGCAGGGGCAGCTTCACCCCGCCAGTGATGGCTCCGCCGCCACCGCCGCCGCCGTCGCCGCACGGGGCGGAGGAGGAGGAGGCCCCGTCGGTCACGGAGTCTGAGCTGGGCGCGGCCATCGACCGTGTCCGCGCCAGGAAGAAGGCTCCGGGCCCCGACGGGGTCCCCGCAAGGGTGGTGGCGATCGCCGCCACCCAAATGGAGGCGCGGTTTCGGGACCTCTTCGACGCATGCTTCGCGTCGGGAAGGTTCCCGAAACCGTGGAAGGAGGGCCAGTTGTGCCTCCTTCGTAAGGAGGGCCGCCCGGCGGACTCCCCCTCGGCATACCGGCCGATCGTGCTCCTGCCGGATGTCGGGAAAATGTTTGAGGGGATAGTCGCCGCCCGCCTAAAGGAGCACCTGCGGGATGTCGGACCGGACTTGTCGGACGCTCAGTTCGGCTTTCGGGCTGAGCGTTCGACGGTGGACGCACTGGCCTGCCTCAAGGGGCAGGTGGAGGAGGCGATGCAGGCGGGGGACGGGTTGCTGGCGGTGTCGTTCGACATAGCCAACGCCTTCAACTCGATCCCCCACTCTACCATCATGGAGGCGCTCCGCTTCCACGGAGTGCCTCCATACCTGCGGCGTCTGCTGGCCAGCTACCTGGAGGACAGGGAGGTCCTCCTGGTGGACAGGTCTGGCCGAGTCCGGCGATATCCCGCCGAAGCCGGCGTCCCACAGGGGTCGGTCGTGGGGCCCCTGCTCTGGAACGTCGGCTACGATTGGCTCCTGCGGGGAACTCTCCCCCGGGGCGTTAGGGTCGTCTGCTACGCGGACGACACTCTCCTCACCGCCCGGGGGGAGAGTTTCGGAGAGGCGGCCAACTTGGCCTCGGCGGGCGGCTCCCTCATCGCGGGGAGGATCCGCCGCCTCGGCCTGACGGTGGCGCTGCACAAAACCGAGGCCGTGTACTTCCACGGTCCCCGGCAGCGGCAGCGCCCCCCGCCCGACGCCCACATCCACGTGGAGGGCGTCCGCATCGCGGTTAGGGCCCAGATGAAATATCTGGGCCTCGTGCTCGACAGCAGGTGGCGCTTCGGCCCGCACTTCCGCGGGCTGTCGGCGCGCCTGCTGAAGACCGCGGGCGCCCTCTCGTGGCTGCTCCCCAACGTGGGGGGGGCCAGCGTCCGATGCCGGCGACTCTACGCCGGCATCCTGAGGAGTATGGCCACCTACGGGGCCCCCATCTGGGAGGACTCCCTCCGGAGGAGGGAGAACGCCGCGGCCTTGCGGGCCCCGCAGAGGGCCATAGCCCAGCGGGTGGCGCGGACCTACCGCACGGTGGGCTTCGCGGCGGCGTGCGCTCTGGCGGGCACCCCGCCTTGGGAACTCGAGGCGTGGGTGCTCGCCAGAGTGTACGAGTGGACGGCGGGGCGGCGGGCGAGCGGAGAGCGCCCAGCCCCGCGTGAGAGAGAGGCCGTCCGGCGGGAGGCGAAGGAAGCCGTCGTCCGGCATTGGTCGACGGACCTCGCCACCGCGGTATTCGGTCGCCGCACACTCGACGCGATCGGGCCGCTCCTGCAAGAGTGGCTCGATCGGTCGCACGGGGTGGTCTCCTTCCGACTGGCGCAGGTGCTGACCGGCCACGGATGTTTCGGGGCCTACCTGCACCGCATCGGTCGGGAGGAGACACCGTCGTGCCGCGATTGCGGCGCGGCGGTGGACACGGCGCAGCACACCCTTGAGGGGTGCCCGTCGTGGTCGGAGCCGCGCCGCGACCTCGTTGCGGCGATCGGGCCGGACCTCTCGCTCCCCGGCGTGATCAACGCCATGCTGGGGGACGAGGGGTCCTGGGCGGCGGTAGCCTCCTTCTGTGAACAGGTCATGTCGCAGAAGGAGGCGGCGGAGCGCGCGCGCGAGGACGACCCCCTCGCGCCGGCGCTCCGCAGGCGGAGGAGGGGTCGGAGAAGACGTCAGTATGACGAGCACCTCCGACTCCTCCCTGGTGGAGGCCAGCAGGCAACGGGTGCGGGGGCACCCCTGCCTGCACTGCACGCGCCTTCACCAGCGCCGGACGGGAGTGGCCAGGTGTTCCCGGCCATTCCCGTCGCCCCCCAGCCCGGGGGGCACGTAGGGCCCGCCATCTAGGCGGGCACGCGCCAGAGGGCCGTGGACGCAGAACGTCTCCCACAGCCCTCCCAACAAGGCGCCGGAGGGAACACCGCTGAGTTTTAGTGGGTATACTGTCGCCGTCATGCGACAGGGAGTCCCACACTCCCCGTCTCGCCCCCCCAGCGAGCGGAAGTGCGTAATTGCCATTTCTCAGCGTCAAAAAAAAAAAAAAAAAAAAAAGGTTAGGTTAGGTTAGGTTTTTTTTTTTTTTTTTTTTTTTTTTTTTTTTTTTTTCTTTTTTTTTTTTATGCTTTTCCCCGGTCATGAGAACACCAGGACCTTGTCTATCTAATTTACTCATTCACTCCAGTTCTATCTCTTATGCCTCTCGTACTTTTATTCTTCATTCTATGTCTTTCTTTCATTCAGCCTTTCATACTTCGCCGGGTGGGACTCCCGTATATGCTAATCTGTTCTGTTTTGTAAATTTATTTATTTAGGGTATGGGTATTTAGTGTGCAACCTTGTTTTATTTATTTACATAGTTTGTACAAAAATTTTTATATTTCTATGTACTACTTTATATAAAATAAACATCTTATTATTTTTTCCTTATACCTATTTACATGCTATTATTCTACAATCCAAGTTTTATTTTCTATCTTAAGTCTATACATGTGTTTAATTTAATACATTTCCAATTTTTATTTACTTAATATTATTTTCTAAAACAAAATATAAAAACAAGAAGTAGGGTCTGAATAATAGTCTACCACAAGGTGTTGTACTTTACATTTTATTACACTCTAATATACTTTCGATGTTGATCTAGTTAACATTATTTTCTAATACAGCAATCAATTACAAGAGTAGGATTTAACTATAGTCTAATAGCTGTACAGCTAAGTAAAGTTAAGCTAAGTTGTTCTATTTGGGTCACGTACCACATGAATTTCCTGTGTGTTTATTTATTCCTCGTTATTTCGGCAATAATATATGTATATTCTTATAATATGATATCTATTACCTTTCCTGTTTCAAGTGTTTGTTGTTCTGTATATGTTCTCAGTTTGTGTGTAGTGCCTGTTATGTGTTTCGTGCGTGTTTTGATATATGCTTATATATTTCCAATATATATTATATATCTGTGTTTGTGATTGTGTTCTGGGGGGTGTTGTGCAGTGCTTGTTTTGTGTTTTGTGCATGTTTAGATATATTACTATATATTTACTATACGTTTTGTATATCTTGTGTGTTAATGTGCGTGTTGTGTATGTAATGTGTGTGGTGTGCGTCCCAAGAAACGACTCAGGCGTACGCCGTTGTCGTCCGAGCCAGGTAGTCCCACTTCTTGCGCACCGGACACTCCACGCTAAAGGCGTTGTGGCCGGTCCTTTGGAACTTCGAGTGCAGGCAGTTGCAGCACCGCGGTTCATTGCCCGCAATGAACTCCGCACACTTCTCGCGAAGGTGCGGACCCCCGCAGTGACTGCACCTGTCTGCACTCTCGGTACAAAATTTCCGGCCGTGTCCGAATGCCAAGCACTTAGTGCATTGGATGAGCGGGGACTGGTCCTCAACCCTGACCCTTTGCAGGTCAAGGTAGAGGGCTCCAGCCTCCGTCATCCTCTGCCAGACTTTGGGCCTGACTTGGACGACAACGTGCGCCGTCCTGGGGTTTCTGGTCCTCTTCTTGTATTTGATGGCTATTTCTTTTTCTTCTATGTCTAAATCCCTAAATATATTTTCATTTTGGGAGTGGATCGCCTTTACCAGCTCGTCGTCCTCGCTGTCCAAAAAGACGTCCTTTAGGACGACGAGCGGGTTTTTATTTTGCATAGGCGCCACTGTCAGTCCTCCGCCTTGGCTCTTGATCCTATCCCTTACTCTTTGGAGTTCCTCCTCAGAGTCGCACCCCAGTATTACCGTCTGGTTTTTCGCCTTGCGTACTTTATTTATTCTGAGGCCAGTTACCCTGGCATCGACCGCCCTCTTCACCCTGGCGAGCACCTCGTCCGCAGTCTCCTGGCTGCCTTCCAAGGTGATCGCCACCGAGTGAAGAGCCGGCCGGTGCCAGGGTTTGGCTGCCGTGACGCTGGCGTACGTCGGCGGGTCGGTTTTAGGTTCGACTACAACCTCCCGCATGGCCTCCCTTATCCGGTCGGTCCTGACGTTGACTTCCACGCCAAGGTCAACGATATGGTCCTCGAGCCTGGTCACAGCACAACCGAGGGTCCTCACCCCCTCCGTCGTGTGGTCCATGCCCGTCTGGACGGTGTCGATCTTTGTACCGACCTCGTCGAACCTATCGAAGACCTTGTCGAGGATGTCGGAACCGCAATTATTATACTCGTCTTTCATGTCCAAGTATCCTTTCGAGAGCCTCTCCTCAAATTCCGTGAGCTGCTCGGACAAACTAGCCTCCACCTTCGCCAGCCTTTCCAGGATCTCTACTTGCGGTTCGGGTGGTGTGGGCGTGGTGTTTGTCCTTGTAGGTGGAGATTTGGGCGCCGTTTCTAAGCTCTTGACTCGCCTGCTTATCTCGAAAAGGGCCCGCATTCCCCTGTCCGACTGGACCTCCAGGAAGGTCTTTATGTCCCGACGCATCTGAGGATAATCCCTCACTCTGGACGGGATATCCTCAAAGGTCTTCATGACCTCCTGGAGTAGTTTGTCACTGGACAGGGTTGCGTATGTGTCGGCCAACTTGGCGTAAGTGTCCATGAGGTCTATGGACCTCCTCTTCCTTTCCGGTCTCCGGATGAAGGTCCTGGCTGCGTCCAGCGTCTGTCCAGGCGGGCTTGCTGGGCTGGGAGTAGTGGCGGGAGCGGCTTTCCCACCGAACTTCAGGGATAACCCCTTCGGCGCTTCGCGCGCTCCGGAGGGCCCCCCGTTGTCCGGATGGGTAGGCGACACAGACCCTCGTGGTCTGCTGGCTCCAGCTCCCGATCCTCTCCCTGTAACTGGGGTGCGAATTCCAGACATCATGTTTTGTGTGGTGTGTGGCTCGTGTGTAAAGGGCACGGCGTATACGGGGAAAATAGTCAATAATTAAAATTAAAATCTAAAATAAAATAAAATATAATAATATAATATTAATGTAATGTCTGCCCTGTATAGGGGGGTAAAAATTTGTCAGTTAAAATCTAAATCTAACTAGAACCTACTTAGCGTTTAACCCTGTAAAGGGGGGTACAGTCAAAATAAAAATAAAACTAACTAAATACTAATAAAAATAAAGAATTAAAACTCTAAATCCAAATCTGCAGTCAGAAAGTCCCTATGCCTCTTAGTTACCGAGATATCGATTTTTAAAATATAAGGGGTGGGGGGAGGGTCCAAAGGGGGGGAAAGGATACCTCTTATCCGACTTATGCCGTGGTGTCTTGACACCACAAAGGCTAAATTCGAAGTCGGTTTGGCGCTATCTCCTCTCGTTTCCGAGATACGGCCCGCAAGAGGTAGGGGAAAGGAAAGTTGTGGAAAAAGGAAAAATAAGGGGGGGGATCGATATCCCGGTACCGGTTTTCACCGTAGTGTCTTCGACACTACAAAGGCCGATTTTGAGGTCAAAATCCTCCTATCTCTTTCGGTTCCCGAGATATTCAATTTTTGGGTCCCGGGTTCGATTCCCGGTTGGTGAAATTTCCGGTTTTGAGGCAAAAATTTTTGTCAATAGTATATGTTAATGTCCTTTTGTATGAAATAGGTGTTTAATTGTGAAGTATATCTGTAGAATATTGGTCTAGAATGTTTTTCAATTTTACAAACGAAGTTGAGGGTAGCGTGGGTTGGACCCAGATCTTATGCGGAAACAAAGTTAACCTTGCAGTTTTTCCGAAAAATTTTTCCACTTCGGGGGTTTATATCTTTACTTCTATCCAAGACGCGTGGGTTCCCGATATATCGGCAGACGCGGGGGAGTTTCCCCTTTCTCCCGACCCGCGTTCCGGATTTCTCGGCCAAGGGGTACGCTTGTGAGGGAGCGTCAAAGAGGGTTGTTCCCCCTTTCACAACCGTAAATGGTGTGGTTTTCGGACCTCCCGTGCACCGAAAAATCCGGGACTCGGTCCGGAAGTAGGTTTGCCCCGTCCCTGCGTCCTATCAAAATTCTGGGTGTTTTCCACCCCTCCCTCAACCCCTTATTCACAATTTTGGAAATTTCAAGTTTAAAGTGTTACCAATATTCTACTTTTTTAGGTCTAATAACTGCAGATTAAATTACGAAGTGGAACAATTCATTTGGCAGAACCCCTAACGTTTTTAAAAACAACTTTTAAAAAGCTATTGGGGTGGATTAAACCAACCCCCGAATTTTTTAATATCTAAAACCTAAATATCTTATAAACTATTGAAGCTATATTTACCAAATTTAAACTCTACATAAAACTAACGAAAACTAATTTTTTGAGTCTATAGGAAACACTGTACCTATCCCGGTTTCCCGGGAAAAGATTTTTAAAGATATAGAAAAGTTCCAAACTGCTTTTTGGGGGTCCTCTTCACTGAATTTTTTGGTTTTTTCCCGGTCGCCCGGCTCCTCGTCCGTGTCGCCTGCGATATGTGGTCCGGGATTCCTTACGAACCCTCGGGATCTCCGTTCACGCTCCACGCGGCGGGTTGTTTTCTTAGCTATCTCTGGCACCTCTGGACGGAATACCCCGAGTGAGGTGTCCAGAGATAGGTCTTTCCAGCACGCACCTAGCTGCAGTCTCAGATTTCCGAGTGCCCGCTCAAAATCGGGCAGGAAATCGTTTTCCGATTTTTCCGCACTGTTTTTTTTTGCCCTTTTGGGCCACAATTTTCCACTTTTTTAACAAAATTTTTTCACATTCGCGTGCGTCTCGGCAGCGCGCATCCAACGATATATGACACTTATTGGTTATCACGAAAAAATATCACTTTGCGAATTTTTATGCGCGGAGCGACTTTAAAACGATCCGATCGCGGCGGGAGGCGCCGTGAGCATGGTTAGGTTAGGTTAGGTTAGGTTAGGTTAGGTTAGGTTAGGTTAGGTTAGGTTAGGTTTTTTTTTTTTTTTTTTTTTTTTTTTTTTTTTTTTTTTTTTTTTTTTAATGCTTTTCCCCGGTCATGAGAACACCAGGACCTTGTCTATCTAATTTACTCATTCACTCCAGTTCTATCTCTTATGCCTCTCGTACTTTTATTCTTCATTCTATGTCTTTCTTTCATTCAGCCTTTCATACTTCGCCGGGTGGGACTCCCGCATATGCTAATCTGTTCTGTTTTGTAAATTTATTTATTTAGGGTATGGGTATTTAGTGTGCAACCTTGTTTTATTTATTTACATAGTTTGTACAAAAATTTTTATATTTCTATGTACTACTTTATATAAAATAAACATCTTATTATTTTTTCCTTATACCTATTTACATGCTATTATTCTACAATCCAAGTTTTATTTTCTATCTTAAGTCTATACATGTGTTTAATTTAATACATTTCCAATTTTTATTTACTTAATATTATTTTCTAAAACAAAATATAAAAACAAGAAGTAGGGTCTGAATAATAGTCTACCACAAGGTGTTGTACTTTACATTTTATTACACTCTAATATACTTTCGATGTTGATCTAGTTA
Organism: Tholera decimalis; assembly: GCA_943138885.2. NCBI lineage: Eukaryota > Metazoa > Arthropoda > Insecta > Lepidoptera > Noctuidae > Tholera > Tholera decimalis. The sequence continues at coordinate 71,914 of CALPBR020000039.1, forward strand.
ACATTATTTTCTAATACAGCAATCAATTACAAGAGTAGGATTTAACTATAGTCTAATAGCTGTACAGCTAAGTAAAGTTAAGCTAAGTTGTTCTATTTGGGTCACGTACCACATGAATTTCCTGTGTGTTTATTTATTCCTCGTTATTTCGGCAATAATATATGTATATTCTTATAATATGATATCTATTACCTTTCCTGTTTCAAGTGTTTGTTGTTCTGTATGTGTTCTCGGTTTGTGTGTAGTGCATGTTTTAGTGTTTCGTGCGTGTTTTGATATATGCTTATATATTTATAATATATATTATATATCTGTATTTGTGATTGTGTTCTGGGGGGTGTTGTGCTGTGCATGTTTTGATTTTTGTGCATGTTTAGATATATAACTATATATTTACTATATGTTTTGTATATCTTGTGTGTTAATGTGCGTGTTGTGCATGTAACGTGTGTGTTGTACGTTCCAAGAAACGGCTCAGGCGTACGCCGTCGTCGTCCGAGCCAGGTAGTCCCACTTCTTGCGCACCGGACACTCCACGCTAAAGGCGTTGTGGCCGGTCCTTTGGAACTTCGAGTGCAGGCAGTTGCAGCACCGCGGTTCATTGCCCGCAATGAACTCCGCACACTTCTCGCGAAGGTGCGGACCCCCGCAGTGACTGCACCTGTCTGCACTCTCGGTACAAAATTTCCGGCCGTGTCCGAATGCCAAGCACTTAGTGCATTGGATGAGCGGGGACTGGTCCTCAACCCTGACCCTTTGCAGGTCAAGGTAGAGGGCTCCAGCCTCCGTCATCCTCTGCCAGACTTTGGGCCTGACTTGGACGACAACGTGCGCCGTCCTGGGGTTTCTGGTCCTCTTCTTGTATCTGATGGCTATTTCTTTTTCTTCTATGTCTAAATCCCTAAATATATTTTCATTTTGGGAGTGGATCGCCTTTACCAGCTCGTCGTCCTCGCTGTCCAAAAAGACGTCCTTTAGGACGACGAGCGGGTTTTTATTTTGCATAGGCGCCACTGTCAGTCCTCCGCCTTGGCTCTTGATCCTATCCCTTACTCTTTGGAGTTCCTCCTCAGAGTCGCACCCCAGTATTACCGTCTGGTTTTTCGCCTTGCGTACTTTATTTATTCTGAGGCCAGTTACCCTGGCATCGACCGCCCTCTTCACCCTGGCGAGCACCTCGTCCGCAGTCTCCTGGCTGCCTTCCAAGGTGATCGCCACCGAGTGAAGAGCCGGCCGGTGCCAGGGTTTGGCTGCCGTGACGCTGGCGTACGTCGGCGGGTCGGTTTTAGGTTCGACTACAACCTCCCGCATGGCCTCCCTTATCCGGTCGGTCCTGACGTTGACTTCCACGCCAAGGTCAACGATATGGTCCTCGAGCCTGGTCACAGCACAACCGAGGGTCCTCACCCCCTCCGTCGTGTGGTCCATGCCCGTCTGGACGGTGTCGATCTTTGTACCGACCTCGTCGAACCTATCGAAGACCTTGTCGAGGATGTCGGAACCGCAATTATTATACTCGTCTTTCATGTCCAAGTATCCTTTCGAGAGCCTCTCCTCAAATTCCGTGAGCTGCTCGGACAAACTAGCCTCCACCTTCGCCAGCCTTTCCAGGATCTCTCCTTGCGGTTCGGGTGGTGTGGGCGTGGTGTTTGTCCTTGTAGGTGGAGATTTGGGCGCCGTTTCTAAGCTCTTGACTCGCCTGCTTATCTCGAAAAGGGCCCGCATTCCCCTGTCCGACTGGACCTCCAGGAAGGTCTTTATGTCCCGACGCATCTGAGGATAATCCCTCACTCTGGACGGGATATCCTCAAAGGTCTTCATGACCTCCTGGAGTAGTTTGTCACTGGACAGGGTTGCGTATGTGTCGGCCAGCTTGGCGTAAGTGTCCATGAGGTCTATGGACCTCCTCTTCCTTTCCGGTCTCCGGATGAAGGTCCTGGCTGCGTCCAGCGTCTGTCCAGGCGGGCTTGCTGGGCTGGGAGTAGTGGCGGGAGCGGCTTTCCCACCGAACTTCAGGGATAACCCCTTCGGCGCTTCGCGCGCTCCGGAGGGCCCCCCGTTGTCCGGATGGGTAGGCGACACAGACCCTCGTGGTCTGCTGGCTCCAGCTCCCGATCCTCTCCCTGTAACTGGGGTGCGAATTCCAGACATCATATTTTGTGTGGTGTGTGGCTCGTGTGTAAAGGGCACGGCGTATACGGGGAAAATTGTCAATACTTATATTAAAAATTTAAAATCTAAAATTAAAATAAAATAAAATATAATAATATATTATTATTGTCAATGTCGGTAGTCTATCCCTGTATAGGGGGGTAAAAGATATGTCAGCTTAAAACCTAAACTAAAATCTAATAAACGTTTAACCCTGTAAAGGGGGGTAAAGTCAAAATAATAAAATAAGCTAGTGTAAAAGAAGAGATTAAAAACCCTAAATCTAAATCTAATTCTGCAGTCGAAATTTTCCCAAGCCTCTTAGTTACCGAGATATCGATTTTTTAAAATAAGGGGTGGGGGAGGGTCCAAAAGGGGGGGAAAGGAAACCTCTTATCCGACTTATGCCGTGGTGTCTTCGACACCACAAAGGCTAAATTCGAAGTCGGTTTGGCTCTATCTCCTCCCGCTTCCGAGATATGGCCCGCAAGAGGTAAGGAAAGGAAAAGTTGCGGAAAATGGAAAATGAGGATGGGAATCGATACCTCGTCTACGGTTTTCACCTTAGTGTCGTGTCTAACGACACTACACAGGCCGAATCTGGGGTCCAAATCCGCCTATCTCTTCTGGTTTCCGAGATATTCGATTTTTGGGTACCGGGTTCGATTCCCGGTTGGTGAAATTTCCGAAATTTCCGAACTAGAGGCAAGGGATTTTTTAGACTTGTGTGTTGGTGTTTATGTGTATAAAAAAGCGGATTGTGTGATAGAAGTATTAATATGTGAAAAATTTTTTGTTCTAGAAATTTCCTTGTTATATAAAAAGTTGAGGGTAGCGGCTTATGACCCAGGTCTTGTAGGGAAACAAAGTTATATATGTAGTTTTAGGGTAGATTAGGGTTAGGGGGATCCCCCACAGCGCATACTTCCACGCAGTATCCCCCGGGCAACGCCGTGTCTGACCACCGTAACGGAGTGGCAGACCGGCGGCTAAAGTGCGCTGTGAATTCGTAGTCTACAATTTTAATACTGTTTTTATTGCCTGAGAGTATTTTAATCTGCCTTGTGACTACGAACCTGCCGAGGCCATCATGCCAAAACAATCGCGGGACGCTTCCGGGCGTTTTTTAAAAACAAAAGGCCCTTCTCAGGGCCAACCCAAAGGCCCTTCTCAGGGCCACTCTGACGCTTCGGCGTCAGAGGCCAGCCGCGCGCCTTCTGCGACTGGCTTCTTCCGGAGGGCGGACGAGTCGTCCGATAATGACTCGCAAGTGTCAGATGCGGACGACCGTCTTTCGCAGAAGCGGTCGCAGCTGCGGAAGCGGCAGCGATCGCGGAACGATGGGTCTGGGGGCTCCTCGACCTCGGGGCCTTCGAGGGCCAAAGAGCCGGCGACCCATGTTCTGGGGCTCGCGGACGCCCAACGCCAGCTGGGGTCGATGGAAAAGGCGCGGCTCCAACTGGACCTAGAGGAGAGGGTCGCCGCCAGGGAGAAGAAGGCGCAAGTCGCCCGGTCGAGGGCTGGCTATGGTGCGTCCACCGTATTATATGCTGACCACTCCCTGGCGGAATTGGAGCGCATGGCGCAGGAAGACAGAGAGGAGGTCATAGAGGTCGCCTCAAGGTCCTCCAACTTAAAGGGGACCTTTCAAAAGGCCCTCAAATGCCGGGCTGCCAGCTTGTATGGCATAGTCACCGAGCTGGTGAAGCGAACGGCCACGGAAGAGACGCGGCAGCTGCAGGCGAGGGTGGATCGCCTGCAGGCGGAGGTCAGCCAGCTGCACCAGAAGCTGGCTGAGGCCACGGCCCGGCCTGCCCAATCTGCCCCAGGTCCGGTGGAAGGAGGCTCTTCCTCCCCCGCCGGCCTTGAGGCAATAATCCGCGGGGTGGTGATGGAGGAGCGGAACTTCATCAGGAGCTGCCTCGCGGGTATCGAAGACCGGCTCTTGCCAGAAAGGCGGCTCCGCCCTCCACTGGCGGCGGACAAGAGTCCGCCGTCAGTGGAGCCGGAGCCTACGCGCTTGGAGGGCGCGGCGTCGGGTGCGCAACCTCAGGCCTCGAAGCCCTCCAAGGGCAAAGGCAAGGGCAAGGGCAAGAGGAGCACGACGGCCTCTCACGCGCCCACCACGAGCGCGGAGGAGGCGCCTGGGTCGTCTGCTACTGCAGCAGCGCCCCGGAGCTCGCAGGAGGAAGACGCCCTTCTTCCCTCCACCACCCCGGCCAACATGTCATGGACGGAGGTGGTCAAGAAGGGCAAGAAGAAGAAGCCCGCAGCGCCCGCAGCGACTGCTGCAGCGGCCAAAAAGGCTCCAGCCGGCGGGAGGAAGCTGGTTCCTCCCAAAACCGCGGCGGTCGTGGTGACCATCACCCCGGAGGCCGCAGAGCGGGGCGAGACGTATGAGTCCGTCCTAAGACGGGCTCGTACCAACGCGGACCCCTCCCGGCTGGGGATTAGCGGCATCACGTGCCGCCGAACTCTAACCGGGGCTCGGATCTTCGAGTTCTCGGGGGAGCAGCGTGGCGCAAACGCGGACCTCTTTGCAACAAAAATGCAAGAGGTCATCGCGGATGCGGCAACGGTCGCCAGGCCTGTAAAGACTGCAGCCTTGGAGGTGGCCGATCTGGATGATTCGGTCACCAAAGAGGATGTGGTGGCGGCCGTTGCCGCAGCTGGAGGCTGCGTCGCTGGCGCGGTAAAGGGTGGAGCCATCAGGCCCGGCCGCCGCGGCATGGGCACCATCCGCGTCGAGTGCCCGATCGCCGCAGCTAGGGCCGTCCTTTCGGCGACCAAGGGGCGGCTGCCTGTGGGGCTCAGCTCGGCCGCAGTCCGGCCACTTGAAGACCAGCCTATGCGCTGCTTCAAGTGCTTCGCGTCCGGCCACACCCGAGCCACGTGTCCCTCCAAGTCCGACTGGGGAGACTCCTGCTACCAGTGCGGGCAGAAGGGACACAAGAGTGCCGCTTGCAGCGCAGCCACGCCACACTGCGCGGCGTGTGCCGCCAGTGGCCGCCCCGCGGCCCACAAGATGGCGGGCAGGGGCTGCAAGCCTCCCGCGAGGAAGGGCATAGTGCCGGCGCAGGTTCGCCCTGTTGCTGCCACCGCTGCCACCGTCGTCGCTGCTGTAGCTTCAGCGGCGGTGGCTGAGGAGGGTAATGCAATGCTGGAATAGTGGGTTCCGACTACCGCATCCTCCAGACGAACACCAACCACTGCAGAGCGGCCCAGGACCTGGTGGCGCAGGTCGTGGCCGAGTGGTTGGTGAACGTAGCGGTGGTCGCCGAGCCCTACTCAATACCCGGCAGCTGGCTGGGTGACGAGGACGGCTTGGTGGCACTAGCGGCGCGGTCTTCCACAGACTCCCCTCCCCTCTCGCTATTAGAGAAGGGACCGGGATACGTGGCCGCCGCGTGGGGAGAGGTAGCCCTTGTGGGCGTCTATTTCTCCCCAAACCGCCCTTTGCAGGATTTCGAGAACTATCTCGGAATCCTGGCCGCCGTGGTCGGCAGGGCGGCGCCGCGTCAGGTCTCCGTACTGGGAGACCTGAATGCCAAGTCAGTGTCCTGGGGCAACCCGGCCACCGACGCACGCGGGCGGGCAGTGGAGATGTGGGCAGCCTCCTCTGGGCTCTCCCTCCTGAACAGAGGAAGCGTCCAGACATGCGTGCGGCGGCAGGGTGGCTCAATAGTGGATGTCACTTTCGCCACACCTGCGCTGGCCGCGCGCGTGTCGAACTGGCGGGTGGAGCCGGTGGAGACTATGTCGGACCACCGCTACGTGCGGTTCGACATCTCCACCGGTGGCCCAGGGGAGACGCGGCCCCCCTCGGCACGATCGCCGTTCCCGCGGTGGGCCCTGACCCACCTGGACAGGGAGGCGGCGGCGGAGGCGGCGTTCATCCAGGACTGGCTGTCGCCGCCCGCCGCTGGTCTGGACATGGATGCCGCTGCGCGGCAGCTGGGGGATTCCCTGACCGAGGTGTGCAACTCTAGCATGCCTCGGTCTCGCCGGCCGCCACCCAGGCGGGCCGTCTACTGGTGGTCGGCGGAGCTGGCGGAGCTCCGCGCAGCGTGCGTGCGGGCCAGGAGGGCCTACACGCGGAGTCGGCGGCGGCGTCGCAGAGACTTGGCCGACGAGGACCGCCTCTACGAGGCGTACGTGGAGGCCAAGACGGTCCTCGATCGGGCTATCGCCACGGCCAAGGACTCGGCGAGAGCCGAGATGCTGGAGGGTCTCGACAATGACCCCTTCGGGAGGCCATACAAGGTGGCGCGCAGCAAGCTGCGCCCCTTCGGCCCCCCCATTGTCGAGACCCTGGAGCCCTCCCTCCTGGACGGGGTGGTGCGGTCCCTGTTTCCACGCAGGGGCAGCTTCACCCCGCCAGTGATGGCTCCGCCGCCACCGCCGCCGCCGTCGCCGCACGGGGCGGAGGAGGAGGAGGCCCCGTCGGTCACGGAGTCTGAGCTGGGCGCGGCCATCGACCGTGTCCGCGCCAGGAAGAAGGCTCCGGGCCCCGACGGGGTCCCCGCAAGGGTGGTGGCGATCGCCGCCACCCAAATGGAGGCGCGGTTTCGGGACCTCTTCGACGCATGCTTCGCGTCGGGAAGGTTCCCGAAACCGTGGAAGGAGGGCCAGTTGTGCCTCCTTCGTAAGGAGGGCCGCCCGGCGGACTCCCCCTCGGCATACCGGCCGATCGTGCTCCTGCCGGATGTCGGGAAAATGTTTGAGGGGATAGTCGCCGCCCGCCTAAAGGAGCACCTGCGGGATGTCGGACCGGACTTGTCGGACGCTCAGTTCGGCTTTCGGGCTGAGCGTTCGACGGTGGACGCACTGGCCTGCCTCAAGGGGCAGGTGGAGGAGGCGATGCAGGCGGGGGACGGGTTGCTGGCGGTGTCGTTCGACATAGCCAACGCCTTCAACTCGATCCCCCACTCTACCATCATGGAGGCGCTCCGCTTCCACGGAGTGCCTCCATACCTGCGGCGTCTGCTGGCCAGCTACCTGGAGGACAGGGAGGTCCTCCTGGTGGACAGGTCTGGCCGAGTCCGGCGATATCCCGCCGAAGCCGGCGTCCCACAGGGGTCGGTCGTGGGGCCCCTGCTCTGGAACGTCGGCTACGATTGGCTCCTGCGGGGAACTCTCCCCCGGGGTGTTAGGGTCGTCTGCTACGCGGACGACACTCTCCTCACCGCCCGGGGGGAGAGTTTCGGAGAGGCGGCCAACTTGGCCTCGGCGGGCGGCTCCCTCATCGCGGGGAGGATCCGCCGCCTCGGCCTGACGGTGGCGCTGCACAAAACCGAGGCCGTGTACTTCCACGGTCCCCGGCAGCGGCAGCGCCCCCCGCCCGACGCCCACATCCACGTGGAGGGCGTCCGCATCGCGGTTGGGGCCCAGATGAAATATCTGGGCCTCGTGCTCGACAGCAGGTGGCGCTTCGGCCCGCACTTCCGCGGGCTGTCGGCGCGCCTGCTGAAGACCGCGGGCGCCCTCTCGTGGCTGCTCCCCAACGTGAGGGGGCCCAGCGTCCGATGCCGGCGACTCTACGCCGGCATCCTGAGGAGTATGGCCACCTACGGGGCCCCCATCTGGGAGGACTCCCTCCGGAGGAGGGAGAATGCCGCGGCCTTGCGGGCCCCGCAGAGGGCCATAGCCCAGCGGGTGGCGCGGACCTACCGCACGGTGGGCTTCGCGGCGGCGTGCGCTCTGGCGGGCACCCCGCCTTGGGAGCTCGAGGCGTGGGTGCTCGCCAGAGTGTACGAGTGGACGGCGGGGCGGCGGGTGAGCGGAGAGCGCCCAGCCCCGCAAGAGAGGGAGGCCGTCCGGCGGGAGGCGAAGGAAGCCGTCGTCCGGCACTGGGCGACGGACCTCGCCACCGCGGCATTCGGTCGCCGCACACTCGACGCGATCGGGCCGCTCCTGCAAGAGTGGCTTGATCGGTCGCACGGGGTGGTCTCCTTCCGACTGGCGCAGGTGCTGACCGGCCACGGATGTTTCGGGGCCTACCTGCACCGCATCGGTCGGGAGGAGACACCGTCGTGCCGCGATTGCGGCGCGGCGGTGGACACGGCGCAGCACACCCTTGAGGGGTGCCCGTCGTGGTCGGAGCCGCGCCGCGACCTCGTTGCGGCGATCGGGCCGGACCTCTCGCTCCCCGGCGTGATCAACGCCATGCTGGGGGACGAGGGGTCCTGGGCGGCGGTAGCCTCCTTCTGTGAACAGGTCATGTCGCAGAAGGAGGCGGCGGAGCGCGCGCGCGAGGACGACCCTCTCGCGCCGGCGCTCCGCAGGCGGAGGAGGGGTCGGAGAAGACGTCAATATGACGAGCACCTCCGACTCCTCCCTGGTGGAGGCCAGCAGGCAACAGGTGCGGGGGCACCCCTGCCTGCATCGCACGCGCCTTCACCAGTGCCGGACGGGAGTGGCCAGGTGTTCCCGGCCATTCCCGTCGCCCCCCAACCCGGGGGGCACGTAGGGCCCGCCATCTAGGCGGGCACGCGCCAGAGGGCCGTGGACGCAGAACGTCTCCCACAGCCCTCCCAACAAGGCGCCGGAGGGAACACCGCTGAGTTTTAGTGGGTATACTGTCGCCGTCATGCGACAGGGAGTCCCACACTCCCCGTCTCGCCCCCCAGCGAGCGGAAGTGCGTAATTGCCATTTCTCAGCGACAAAAAAAAAAAAAAAAAAAAAAAAAGGTTAGGTTAGGTTAGGTTAGGTTAGGTTAGGTTAGGTTAGGTTTTTTTTTTTTTTTTTTTTTTTTTTTTTTTTTTTTTTTTTTTATGCTTTTCCCCGGTCATGAGAACACCAGGACCTTGTTATTCTAATTTTCTCATTCATTCCAGTTCTCGCTTGTATTCCTCTCGCACTGACATGCCTCATTCTATATCTTTCTTTCATCCATCACCTTTCTTTCTTGGCCGGGTGGGACTCCCGCTATGCTAATCTACTCTGTTTATTTTTTTATTTATTTATTTAGGGATAATTTGTTCGACAATTTTGTTTTATTTACACAGGTTTAAACTGTATTCTTATGTGCTACTTTTATATAAACTAAAATCTTATTGCTATATTATCTATACAAGAGTTTTCGTATTTTAATACATATTATTTCCTACTTAAATTTACTATCAGGTTATTTAGGTACATATCTAAATTATCTATACAAGAGTTTTCCTATTTTAATACTTATTATTTCCTACTTAAATTTACTATCAAGTTATTTACATATCTAAGTAGTTAAGCTACTTCTATGTAATACAATATAATACATCTCTTTCTTATACACATTTCAACTCTGTAGTTCATTACATAGCACTATGTTTTCCATTTTTAAAATATTACTTACTTGTTTAACTTGTAAACAGTCTTACAAGTACTATTTACAGCAAACCAATTACCGATTCGTACTAAGTACAATTTATTTGTAGGTTTTACATTAGGTACACACCACGTGAATAGTTGTTATTATGCAATGTTATGTGCTTTAGTGTTAAGGCAATACTATATATATATTCTGATAATACAATATTTATTACCCTTTTCTTATTGTTTGTTGTTTCGCTTGTGTTTCCGGACTGCGTGCTTATTTCGCTTAACAATTATAGTAATTGCAAACAAATATAAACAACAACAATGTAAAAAGGACAAAACAAAACAACAATTTTTTGTGTTTTCGTGTTGAGTGTAGTGCATGTTTTGTGTTTTGTGCGTGTTATCATATATTACTATATATTTAATATATGTTTTGTGTGTCTTGTGTGTTAATGTGCGTGTTGTGTATGTAATGTGTGTGTTGTACTTTCCAAGAAACGGCTCAGGCGTACGCCGTTGTCGTCCGAGCCAGGTAGTCCCACTTCTTGCGCACCGGACACTCCACGCTAAAGGCGTTGTGGCCGGTCCTTTGGAACTTCGAGTGCAGGCAGTTGCAGCACCGCGGTTCATTGCCCGCAATGAACTCCGCACACTTCTCGCGAAGGTGCGGACCCCCGCAGTGACTGCACCTGTCTGCACTCTCGGTACAAAATTTCCGGCCGTGTCCGAATGCCAAGCACTTAGTGCATTGGATGAGCGGGGACTGGTCCTCAACCTTGACCCTTTGCAGGTCAAGGTAGAGGGCTCCAGCCTCCGTCATCCTCTGCCAGACTTTGGGCCTGACTTGGACGACAACGTGCGCCGTCCTGGGGTTTCTGGTCCTCTTCTTGTATTTTATTTTAATTTCCTTTTCCTCTACGTCTAAATCCCTAAATATATGTTCGTTTTGAGAGTAGAGCGCCTTCTCCATCTCGTCGTCCTCACTGTCCAAAAAGACATCTTTGAGGACGACGAGCGGGTTTTTATTTTTCATGGGCGCCACTACTAGCCCTCCGCCTCGGCTCTCGATCCTATTCTTAACTTTCTTGAACTCCTCCTCTGAGTCGCACCCCAGTATTACGGTTTGGTTTTTCGCCTTCCGTACCTTATTAATTTTTAGGCCAGTTACCCTGGCGTCGACCGCCTCCTTCACCCTGGCGAGCACCTCGTCCGCAGTCTCCTGACTGCCCTCCAAGGTGACCGCCATCGAGTGAAGAGCCGGTCGGTGCCAGGGCTTGGCTGCTGTGACGCTGGCGTATGTCGGCGGGTCGGTTTTGGGTTCGACCACAACCTCCCGCATGACCTCCTTTAGCCTGTCTGTCCTGGCGGCGACATCCCCGGCAAGGGCACTTATCTGGTCCTCGAGGCTGACCATACAACGACCGAAGGTCCTCACCCCTTCCGTCGTGTGGTCCACGCTCTTCTGGACGGTGTCGATCTTCAAACCGACCCCGTCGGTCTTCAGACCGACCTCGTCGACCCGATCGATAACCTTGTCGAGGATGTCGGCGCCGCATTCATTGCACTCAAGCTTCATCTCTTGCACTCCTTTCGTCACTTCCTCTTGGAGGTCTTTGAGCCGCATATTTAGGTTCGACTCCATCCCTTCCAGCCTATCCAAAACCTCCCTCAGTTCGGGGGGTGTAGGCGTGGTGAGTGGAGCTTTTTTAGACTCTAAGACTTTAGTTTCTAAGATTTTTACTCGCCTACTTACCTCAAACAGGACCCGCAAACCCCTGTCCGACTGGACCTCCAGGAAGGTCTTGATGTCCCGACGCATCTGAGAATAGTCCCTCACTCTGGACGGGATATCCTCAAAGGTCTTCATGACCTCCTGGAGGAGTTTGTCATTGGACAGGTTTAAGTAGTTGTCGCCCTGTTTGACGTAAGAGTCCATGAGGTCTATGGACCTCCTCTTCCTCTCCGGTCTCCGGATGAAGGTCTTGGCGGCATCCAGCGTCTGTCCAGGCGGGCTTGCTGGGTTGGGAGTAGTGGCGGGAGCGGCTTTCCCACCGAACTTCAGGGATAACCCCTTCGGCGCTTCGCGCGCTCCGGAGGGCCCCCCGTTGTCCGGATGGGTAGGCGACACAGACCCACTTGGTCTGCTGGCTCCAGCTCCCGATCCTCTCCCTGTAACTGGGGTGCGAATTCCAGACATCATGTTTTGTGTGGTGTGTGGCTCGTGTGTAAAGGGCACGGCGTATACGGGGAAAATTGTCAATAATTAAATTAAAATTAAAATCTAAAATAAAATAAAATAAAATATAATAATATAATATTAATGTCAATGTCTATGTCTGCCCTGTATAGGGGGGTAAAATTCGTCAGTTAAAATCTAGAATCTAACTATATACTACTTAACGTTTAACCCTGTATAGGGGGGTAAAGTCAAAATAAATTAAAACTAACTAAATACTAATAAAATAAAGAATTAAAATCAATAAGTCTGTATCTGCAGTCAAAAAATCCCTATGCCTCTTAGTTACCGAGATATCGTTATTTGGAATAAAGGGTGGGGGGGGGTCCAAAAAGGGGGGAAAGGATACCTCTTATCCGACTTATGCCGTGGTGTCTTCGACACCACAAAGGCTGAATTTGAAGTCGGTTTGGCTCTATCTCCTCTCGCTTCCGAGATATGGCCCGCAAGAGGTAAGGAAAGGAAAAGTTGCGGAAAATGGAAATTAAGGGTGGGAATAGATATCTCGTCTGCGGTTTTCACCTTAGTGTCGTGTCTAACGACACTACACAGGCCGAATCTGGGGTCCAAATCCGCCTATCTCGTCTAGTTTCCGAGATAATCAATTTTTGGGTACCGGGTTCGATTCCCGGTTGGTGAAATTTCCGAAATTTCCGGACTAGAGGCAAGGGATTTTTTGGACTTGTGTGTTGGTGTTTGTGTATGTCAAGCGGATTGTGTGGTGAAAAGTATTAATATATGAAAAATTTTTTATTCCAGAAATTTCCTTTTTATATAAAAAAGTTGGGGGTAGCGGCTTATGACCCAGGTCTTGTAGGAAACAAAGTTATATATGTAGTTTAGGCCTAACTATCCCTCAATTTCGGGGGCCAATAACTTTGGTGTTATTGGAGACGCGCGGACTTCCGACACGTCGGCAGACGCGGGGGAGTTTCCCCTTCCTCCCGACCCGCGTTCCGGATTTTTCGGGCAAGGGGTACGCTTGTGAGGGAGCGTCAAAGAGGGTTGTTTTCTCTTTCACAGCCGCAAATGCTGTGGTTTTCGGACCTCCCGTGCACTGAAAAATCCGGGACTCGGCTCGGAAGTGGGTCTGCCCCGTCCCTGCGACGTGCCAAAAATCCGGGCGTAGAACACCCCTCCTTCAACCCCTATTTTACTAATTTATAAAATTATTCTTTCTAGTCTTGTCAATATTCCGCTTTTTTGTGGTTTATTACTGCAGATAAATTTATAATTTGGGTCTATTCTTGTGGCAGTACCCCTAACGTTACTATTTAAAAAATTTTAAAGAGTTATTGGGGTAGAATTATCCACCCCCTGATTTTTTGAAAACTAAAACCGAAATTACTTAAAAACTACTGAGTCTATAATAACAAGATTTTAACACTAGATACTACTAATTTAGCCTGATTTTTTAACACTATATTTATTTCTATATCTATCCCGGTTCTCCGGGAATAGATTTTTTAATTTATGAAAAAGTTTGTAACTACGTTTTGGGGGTCCTCCACGTTAATTCTTCCTGTTTTTTCTCTGGCACCCGGCTCCTCGTCTGCGTCGCCTGCGTTATGTGCTCCGGGATTACGTTCGAACCCTCGGGAACACCTTTTTCCCTCCTCGTGGCTGGCTGTTTTCGGTGCTATCTCTGGCACCTCTGGACGGAATACCCCGAGTGAGGTGTCCAGAGATAGGTCTCGTCGTGGGGCACCTGGCTGCAGTTTCGGATTTTTGACGGCCCGCACAAAATCGGGCAGCGTCGCGTTTTCCGTTTTTTTCCGCACTGTTTTTTGCACTTTTGGGCCACAATTTTCCACTTTTTTAACAAAATTTTTTCACATTTGCGTGCGTCTCGGCAGCGCGCATCCAACGATATATGACACTTTATGGTTATCACGAAAAAATATCACTTTGCGAATTTTTATGCGCGGAGCGACTTTAAAACGATCCGATCGCGGCGGGGGGCGCCGTGAGACTGGGTTAGGTTAGGTTAGGTTAGGTTAGGTTAGGTTAGGTTAGGTTAGGTTAGGTTAGGTTTTTTTTTTTTTTTTTTTTTTTTTTTTTTTTTTTTTTTTTTTTTTTTTTAGCTTTTCCCCGGTCATGAGAACACCAGGACCTTGTCTATCTAATTTACTCATTCATTCTAGTTCTTCTTTTATGCCTCTCGCACTTTCATTCTTCATACTATATCTTTCTTTCATTCAACCTTTCATACTTCGCCGGGTGGGACTCCCGCATATGCTAATCTATTCTGTTTAATTTTATTTATTCAGGGTATTTACTGTGCGACTTGTTTTATTTACATATTACATTTTAAACTCTATTTCTAGGTACTATTTTTATATAAACAAACATCTTATATTACTATATTATATGTATACAGGTATTTTCCTATCTTAATGCTATTTTATTTCCTAGTTTATTTCTATCATGTTTATTACAATACGTGTTATCTAAATTGTATCTATATAATTTTATTCTAATACAATCCTTTTTTCTAGTTAACATAATTTTCTTGTTTTTACATGTTTGTTTAGTACTAAAGTCTATGTAATAGGTACAAGTATTTTATCTTTTATCTACTAATATATAAACAAGAAGGGGTTTAACTTATTTAGGTACACACCACGTGAATAGTTGTTATTATGCAATGTTATGTGTTTTAGTGTTAAGGCAATACTATATATATATTCTGATAATACAATATTTATTACCCTTTTCTTATTTTTTGTTGTTTCGCTTGTGTTTCCGGACTGCGTGCTTATTTGGCTTAACAATTATAGTAATTGCAAACAAATATAAACAACAACAATGTAAACTGGACAAAACAAAACAACAATTTTTTGTGTTTTCATGTTGAGTGTAGTGCATGTTTTGTGTTTTGTGCGTGTTATCATATATTACTATGTATTTAATATATGTTTTGTGCGTCTTGTGTGTTAATGTGCGTGTTGTGTATGTAATGTGTGTGTTGTACGTTCCAAGAAACGGCTCAGGCGTACGCCGTTGTCGTCCGAGCCAGGTAGTCCCACTTCTTGCGCACCGGACACTCCACGCTAAAGGCGTTGTGGCCGGTCCTTTGGAACTTCGAGTGCAGGCAGTTGCAGCACCGCGGTTCATTGCCCGCAATGAACTCCGCACACTTCTCGCGAAGGTGCGGACCCCCGCAGTGACTGCACCTGTCTGCACTCTCGGTACAAAATTTCCGGCCGTGTCCGAATGCCAAGCACTTAGTGCATTGGATGAGCGGGGACTGGTCCTCAACCTTGACCCTTTGCAGGTCAAGGTAGAGGGCTCCAGCCTCCGTCATCCTCTGCCAGACTTTGGGCCTGACTTGGACGACAACGTGCGCCGTCCTGGGGTTTCTGGTCCTCTTCTTGTATGGTTAGGTTAGGTTAGGTTAGGTTAGGTTAGGTTAGGTTAGGTTAGGTTAGGTTAGGTTAGGTTAGGTTAGGTTAGGTTAGGTTAGGTTAGGTTAGGTTAGGTTAGGTTAGGTTAGGTTAGGTTAGGTTAGGTTAGGTTAGGTTAGGTTAGGTTAGGTTAGGTTAGGTTAGGTTAGGTTAGGTTAGGTTAGGTTAGGTTAGGTTAGGTTAGGTTAGGTTAGGTTAGGTTAGGTTAGGTTAGGTTAGGTTAGGTTAGGTTAGGTTAGGTTAGGTTAGGTTAGGTTAGGTTAGGTTAGGTTAGGTTAGGTTAGGTTAGGTTAGGTTAGGTTAGGTTAGGTTAGGTTAGGTTAGGTTAGGTTAGGTTAGGTTAGGTTAGGTTAGGTTAGGTTAGGTTAGGTTAGGTTAGGTTAGGTTAGGTTAGGTTAGGTTAGGTTAGGTTAGGTTAGGTTAGGTTAGGTTAGGTTAGGTTAGGTTAGGTTAGGTTAGGTTAGGTTAGGTTAGGTTAGGTTAGGTTAGGTTAGGTTAGGTTAGGTTAGGTTAGGTTAGGTTAGGTTAGGTTAGGTTAGGTTAGGTTAGGTTAGGTTAGGTTAGGTTAGGTTAGGTTAGGTTAGGTTAGGTTAGGTTAGGTTAGGTTAGGTTAGGTTAGGTTAGGTTAGGTTAGGTTAGGTTAGGTTAGGTTAGGTTAGGTTAGGTTAGGTTAGGTTAGGTTAGGTTAGGTTAGGTTAGGTTAGGTTAGGTTAGGTTAGGTTAGGTTAGGTTAGGTTAGGTTAGGTTAGGTTAGGTTAGGTTAGGTTAGGTTAGGTTAGGTTAGGTTAGGTTAGGTTAGGTTAGGTTAGGTTAGGTTAGGTTAGGTTAGGTTAGGTTAGGTTAGGTTAGGTTAGGTTAGGTTAGGTTAGGTTAGGTTAGGTTAGGTTAGGTTAGGTTAGGTTAGGTTAGGTTAGGTTAGGTTAGGTTAGGTTAGGTTAGGTTAGGTTAGGTTAGGTTAGGTTAGGTTAGGTTAGGTTAGGTTAGGTTAGGTTAGGTTAGGTTAGGTTAGGTTAGGTTAGGTTAGGTTAGGTTAGGTTAGGTTAGGTTAGGTTAGGTTAGGTTAGGTTAGGTTAGGTTAGGTTAGGTTAGGTTAGGTTAGGTTAGGTTAGGTTAGGTTAGGTTAGGTTAGGTTAGGTTAGGTTAGGTTAGGTTAGGTTAGGTTAGGTTAGGTTAGGTTAGGTTAGGTTAGGTTAGGTTAGGTTAGGTTAGGTTAGGTTAGGTTAGGTTAGGTTAGGTTAGGTTAGGTTAGGTTAGGTTAGGTTAGGTTAGGTTAGGTTAGGTTAGGTTAGGTTAGGTTAGGTTAGGTTAGGTTAGGTTAGGTTAGGTTAGGTTAGGTTAGGTTAGGTTAGGTTAGGTTAGGTTAGGTTAGGTTAGGTTAGGTTAGGTTAGGTTAGGTTAGGTTAGGTTAGGTTAGGTTAGGTTAGGTTAGGTTAGGTTAGGTTAGGTTAGGTTAGGTTAGGTTAGGTTAGGTTAGGTTAGGTTAGGTTAGGTTAGGTTAGGTTAGGTTAGGTTAGGTTAGGTTAGGTTAGGTTAGGTTAGGTTAGGTTAGGTTAGGTTAGGTTAGGTTAGGTTAGGTTAGGTTAGGTTAGGTTAGGTTAGGTTAGGTTAGGTTAGGTTAGGTTAGGTTAGGTTAGGTTAGGTTAGGTTAGGTTAGGTTAGGTTAGGTTAGGTTAGGTTAGGTTAGGTTAGGTTAGGTTAGGTTAGGTTAGGTTAGGTTAGGTTAGGTTAGGTTAGGTTAGGTTAGGTTAGGTTAGGTTAGGTTAGGTTAGGTTAGGTTAGGTTAGGTTAGGTTAGGTTAGGTTAGGTTAGGTTAGGTTAGGTTAGGTTAGGTTAGGTTAGGTTAGGTTAGGTTAGGTTAGGTTAGGTTAGGTTAGGTTAGGTTAGGTTAGGTTAGGTTAGGTTAGGTTAGGTTAGGTTAGGTTAGGTTAGGTTAGGTTAGGTTAGGTTAGGTTAGGTTAGGTTAGGTTAGGTTAGGTTAGGTTAGGTTAGGTTAGGTTAGGTTAGGTTAGGTTAGGTTAGGTTAGGTTAGGTTAGGTTAGGTTAGGTTAGGTTAGGTTAGGTTAGGTTAGGTTAGGTTAGGTTAGGTTAGGTTAGGTTAGGTTAGGTTAGGTTAGGTTAGGTTAGGTTAGGTTAGGTTAGGTTAGGTTAGGTTAGGTTAGGTTAGGTTAGGTTAGGTTAGGTTAGGTTAGGTTAGGTTAGGTTAGGTTAGGTTAGGTTAGGTTAGGTTAGGTTAGGTTAGGTTAGGTTAGGTTAGGTTAGGTTAGGTTAGGTTAGGTTAGGTTAGGTTAGGTTAGGTTAGGTTAGGTTAGGTTAGGTTAGGTTAGGTTAGGTTAGGTTAGGTTAGGTTAGGTTAGGTTAGGTTAGGTTAGGTTAGGTTAGGTTAGGTTAGGTTAGGTTAGGTTAGGTTAGGTTAGGTTAGGTTAGGTTAGGTTAGGTTAGGTTAGGTTAGGTTAGGTTAGGTTAGGTTAGGTTAGGTTAGGTTAGGTTAGGTTAGGTTAGGTTAGGTTAGGTTAGGTTAGGTTAGGTTAGGTTAGGTTAGGTTAGGTTAGGTTAGGTTAGGTTAGGTTAGGTTAGGTTAGGTTAGGTTAGGTTAGGTTAGGTTAGGTTAGGTTAGGTTAGGTTAGGTTAGGTTAGGTTAGGTTAGGTTAGGTTAGGTTAGGTTAGGTTAGGTTAGGTTAGGTTAGGTTAGGTTAGGTTAGGTTAGGTTAGGTTAGGTTAGGTTAGGTTAGGTTAGGTTAGGTTAGGTTAGGTTAGGTTAGGTTAGGTTAGGTTAGGTTAGGTTAGGTTAGGTTAGGTTAGGTTAGGTTAGGTTAGGTTAGGTTAGGTTAGGTTAGGTTAGGTTAGGTTAGGTTAGGTTAGGTTAGGTTAGGTTAGGTTAGGTTAGGTTAGGTTAGGTTAGGTTAGGTTAGGTTAGGTTAGGTTAGGTTAGGTTAGGTTAGGTTAGGTTAGGTTAGGTTAGGTTAGGTTAGGTTAGGTTAGGTTAGGTT